>MQTX01000344.1:0-128768 GCA_009735665.1 Angiostrongylus cantonensis
ACTAACGTCCGAACTTGCTAAACAATGCAGAAAAGCGATAAAAGACTTTTCACTGTGCTGTTCGACTTTTCTCCGACGAAATGGCTTACTAGATTTCGGAAATGAGAACCGGTGGGACAACATATCTATCCTCTTTTATTTCATATGACGAGAGGTGGACGTGGCTATCGAAGAGATCTGAATAGTAATCGTGAATGATTTTCTTCATTACCTTTGGAAATTGTAACTGTTCCTTCTAGGTGTTGGAATGCCATCTCATCTTAATTTTTTAATTTCGAAGCTTCGATGGGCTTTTCAAATGGTTTCCCCAGCCTCTGTAGCCCCGGCCGTAACTGCTGCTGTTTTCTCTTTAAGATCTTCTTTTATCGCCGGTCTGCATTATTTCGCAAGCTCGGACGTTAGCTTGCGGTTGCCTGCAGCTCGTGCGATTCCAAGCTGGCGTATCAGCTCTAGTGTTTCTGGAGACAGACGTCTCTTGGTGATTTTAGAACTCTCAGCTTTCATAGCGCTAACGTGAAGATGTTGAATGAGCCGATGGTATTTTTCTTCGATGTTATTAGGAACGGGATCTTCCTAACAGCCAACTAATTGACCAAATAAATCCCAGTTTGTGATGGTTTCGGGTCATCATTTTTCGAATTTAGCTCCTTTTTCTCTTTTCCAATGAAATTTTACACGAATGAGAAGATGCACGAGCGAGAAAAATGGTTTGACACCATGTAGAATAATAGAAATCAGCAATATTGGTTAAGGAAATTAATTAACTAATGTATAATGTAGAATATTTCGTTGTGGTACTCCCCATAAAGAGACTCCCACTTCCAGCGCTGAGAATGGAGCCTTTGGAATAGCGAGTTATCCTGAATGGTATTGATCACCGTGATAAATTCAGGTGGCCGCTAACTATGTTACTGCCATTCTAATCTGTGCGCTGAAAAATGGCAGTTTCAGATCTTGTTAACCTGATGTTGGTTATAATCACAATCTTAACTGTTTTATTTACTGCTTACTATCTTTAATGGCAGGTTGTAATGCGAAATATAACCACAACGATGCTGAGATATTTGCAAAACTCTGGACCGCAGGTGTCTATGGTGGGGAACGAACGCGCTATTGTCCTTTCCGGGGAGTAACGCGTTCACCAGCAGACCATGCGGGCTCTTCGTTTCGCCTCTCTCGGAGAGATCGATAGAACTAGCTAACTCTAACTTCCAAAGAAAGAATACATATTGATTGGTCATACAGAGGTTAGAGAAAAGTCGGTTTTGAATTATTATTCCACCTATTAGAGTGTATCACCTGTATCACCTGTAGTCCCGTTGATCGTCGAGTGACTCGAGCGGGCGCCAGTAAATCCTCCATTTGGTATTACGGACCTATTAGAGTGTAGAAGGTGAAATGTTCGATTCTAAACCTAAACCTTAAAGAAAACATAAATCTTTTCATACTAAATCCTATTAATCGAAATAAGCACCATTAGAATCACCACATTTTTTTCAATAGTTAACTTATCCCAGTTACATAAAATTCTGGGGTTTTGGAAGCGATGAATTCGTTGAAGGAATTTTTGCGTCATCGTGGTTGGTGATGCATTTCTCGCACAGAAAGTTGTCAAGGTGCTTGAAAAAGTGATAGTCGGTAGGCGAGAGGCCTGATGAATATGGCAAATGAGGCAAAATTTCTTAGCCCAACTCGTTCAACTTTTGCAGTGCTGATTCTGTAACGTGAGAGCTGTCGTTGTTGTGGAGAACGACTGGTCTTTTTCTGTTAAATGATGTCTGCAGCTGTTGTTGGAGTTTATATGCCATTTCGTCGATTTATTGGCAACACTTCTCTGCTATAATCGTTTCGCTCAGATTGAAAAAGCAGTGATGAATCAACCCGACTGCAGACAATCACCACAAGTTTTTTAATGCAATTTTTGGTTTGGAAAGTGCTGTAGAGCTTGATTGCAATCCAACCATTGAGCTGAACGTCGCAAGTTGTCGTGGAGAATTCACTTCTCGTTTCAGTCACAATTCGGCGAAACGACGCTTATATTTATACCAGCTTCTACTAGCTACTAGTAACTTCTCTATTGCCGAACGTTCCGAGGAACAGTTTTTTTCGGTGTCATCAACGGCGTTGAATGGGAGGCATCTTCTCATCTCTGGCGGGTCGATGTCGTCACAACTTATTCTTCTCGTATGCATGATCATGATCTCTATGAAGAACCCACATGCAAATGGACATGCATTGTAAGTAAAGATGGTCACCTTAGCCCTTTCAGCTTTAGGCGGCCTATTGCATATGCTTCCTAGGCCATTGCAGGCCTTTGGTCCCATTCACGTATAGAATGCAATCCGCTGACCACATAAACGCACACGTGAGCATGAATACGTCTTTGTAAACACAGAAGAGAGGTGTCAAATTGGCGCAGCTGAACATGGAGTTCATCTTCTGGATCCATCAGTGCCTCAAAGAGACGTACAGTCTCCCTTTTTTCGCGTTCATTCCCTTATTCTCTGCTTGAGGACGTATCTTTGCGACTAATTGGGTATAGGTCCATCAGTGACTTAACACTGTAGGTGATTATCGTTTTGAATAACCAATGTATGATAACAATTCTATAGTCTTTATACAACTGCTCCAAATTTGGCAACCTTTTCACTCTCATTGTTGTTTTATTAACATAAAAGATTGGTCAACCATGTTTAAAGCTCAAAGATCATATAACCTACGGAGTACAATTTCATGATAACCTGAAGCAACTATTCTATACTGCTTGGCCAGCGTCAGAGCATTCTATCGGCGCTCAATGAAAATATCTTCGAGTGTTTAGCGGTTATAAAGCTAAGTATGGAGACCAACATGATAGCTTAAATGAACATCTGAGAAAGATGAAATGAGAGCCCTGGATGGACAACTCAGAAGATTGTCGAGCATTTAGCATGGACATTGACAGGTACGAACGCCATCATCCAGATTTACTTTTTTCTCTTACTGATTGAGAACTGGATTTTAAGCAATTTTGATGAAAGTGCTGTGAATATTGCCCTTGTATGTAATATGAAATAAACAAGGCCAGAAACAATTGTTGCCACAAAGTTGATAACAGAAATACTATGCCACACTTTGCCTCTATAATCGGAGGCCACGGATGCTGTTGCACTCGCCAGCGTTTCGAGAAATATTGTGAGGCAAGTATGTGACACATCTGTATGACAACCTCAAAGAAAGTGCTAGTTTCAGCCCACTCAACGAAATCTAAAAAATCAGAGCAGACACAACAATCGGAGTTTTTGGAAAATACCCTGACATTTAGCTTTATCCTTTTACCCTGACATTATAGTTTCCACGTTCATCGTACGACTTACAGGGAACCTTTGCTACGCGACAAGACCAGGTTGAGATTTTAGCGGCGGCACTGCCAGTTGCCTGGTTTTTATATGCTAGCAGATGATACAGGGAGTTACATGTCTTGCCAATCCGATTCCTTATCTTGCATGATATTTTTGTCAAAATATATAAGAACCAAGCTCTATCCATTCAGGACGGCGCTGTAGTGATGTGCAAGTTTCATCACGTCACATTCTAACAGTGGGTCACTGTGTGTATCAAGTTAAAAAGGTAACTGACTTTTGCTCTCACAACTCAACTGCCAATTGAGTGTCACATTATTCTTTTTCTAAAGTTTTGATGCACGTAAAATAACAAAAGATTTTAGAGATAATTAACGGTCCTGGAAAAACATGAATGGTCAATCTGTATTGGTAGCAGGTGCAGCAAAACAGAACTATGACAAAAACGCTTTTAACGTTTCTAAGGTAAACAAACTTTGATGCTGTTCCATCCATATTTTAAAAGCCACTTTAACACATTTTATTTATTTGCAGGTTATAGTTCACGAACATTTCGACTATTGTGAAAACCTCAATGATTTGGCCCTTATGGAACTTTCCAGCAATGTACTACACAGCAGTGGAATACCGATTTGTATGCCTGACAAGAACATGGTACTTTCAGAAACCATGAAAGCGGATGGATCTGGAATAGATGGTAAGACCGTTTCTATAAAAATGTGCATACATTACTGCTCCTAGTAATTTGCTTATCAACCTAGGTCTTTTCATGCAGTGATCCCGGATATCTCGAAACTTTATAAGCGTAGCTCCAATTCACGAAACGTAGATTATAATAATTGATTTTTGTTCTCGTACAGTAGCTTCTTTGAAAGCACTGTCTGTGTTTTTCTTCTGAGTAATGGATTTTCAATGATAAGGTTCACTCAAAATCCGATATCAAACCAACAATTTACAAGGTATTGTATGCATCACTGTTGTCTGTATTCTTCATTATTCTTATGTTTTGTCCAGAAGGAATTTCGAAATCATTCGTTCAACGAACCAAACATACAATAATAGCATTGAGTCAAGTAAAAGGCTAATATATTAAAACTACACTGAGGAGCTTCATCTAAGCACTAGCCATAAATATCTATGACATGTGGTTCAGAGTTAGGACGCTTGGATGTCCCAGTTCTTGCGAAAAAAAAAGATGCTAGCGCGTTACAGAAATAGCATCAACTACTATAAAGGAGAAAGTAACTGTTCTAGCACGATCACACATAGATCGGAATAAGAAAGCAGTTTGAAATTTCTATTCAGAAAAAAACTAAGAGCAAATGCTAAAAAATCTCTTGAAAGAAGCATAATCACAGCATGAAAAGCTTGAAGCAATCCACAAAGGCGGGCGACGGTCTTCGATAAACCTGGTCGCGCTCTGGAACGGGTTACCTAGTACTTTTTATTTTATTTTATTTTATATGATCCGTTTTCACGTCTGCTGTGCGGATCTCAGCACTTCTCACATTCGATTCGTTCCTCACACCCATTGTCCACGAAGATCTTCCAACTCAAGGTGTGGCTTCCGTTGCTGCTTGAGGATTTTTCACCTCGTCTTGAATGTTTCAGAATGCTAGTCGAGCAATTCGCCCCGGAGCTCTGAGATAACCGGGGTGTAGCGGTTCCAACTGGATTGCAGAGAGTGATGTTTTTTCCCAGGACGAGTTCGATACCAATTTCCCGACCCCGGAGGGATGAGAGACTTTGCTGGCCCTGAGTGGAATCGAACAAGCACCATGCTCATATTGACGGATATCACTGCCATTGTGCTATCCGCTCTCTGCTTGGTACTTTAGAGCAACTAACCTTTCTGAATAAGTACTTCTGTACTTCGGTAGAAAAAGTGCTTTTGCACACACAGTTAATTGTGGAGAGAAGTTACTAGTTTAAGATTTCATCTAGGATTTCCAAACAGTATCTAGTTGAAGGCCAGCAAGAAAAAATTGCGCCCTAACCCAGCACAATTCGATGCGATAGACTTTTTTCGTTCTCATCAATGAAAAATCCTCCGTTAGACAAATGTGCAAAAGGGCATTCAGAAAGATGGATAATCAGTTGTATCAATTAGTTAATAGTGATTCTTCAGCAACTGTGGAGAACCCGTACTTAAAAAGATTACAGGTAGTCACGTATAAAAGAGTATTCGAATTTAAGAAAACAAACTATCTCGTAGCGAAAAGCACAAGCTCCTCTAATTGCGGCGTACGTGATCGATTTTCGTGTTTTCAAAAGCTTACCCTGGAAACGTCTGTGTTCTAAATTTTCCACAGCTCTGTCGTCTATTCCTGTGATTGATATGATGAGTGCATGTTTATAGACCTAACAAAAAGTCCTTTGCCAGCGATTTTGCAACTAATAGGAGATGGGTCGTTCTAAGTAGAGCGATTCTACAACGACTAAGTGCTACAGCGTGTTTTATGAAACTAAGAAGCTCATTGGGGACGACGTTTTTCAGACGTTTCCCGTAACTCGAGAAATTTTTTTCGTTAATAATCTGCGTTGTGAATAAGTTAGGAATTGCAAAAAACAAAAGCGTTTCTGGAGTTCTGCGAAATTACCTGCCACGAGTGTGCAATATTGTAGGGAGACAGCGGCGGTCCATTGTTTCAGTTCAATAAACGAAGCAAATACTCTGTGATTAGAATCGCTTCTTTTATAAGCCCACTAAGCGAAACACCTTCTAGTAAGTTTCTTTTTCAGGGAACACAAAGAGAAAAATAGCAGTGATGTACTGACAACGCTGGAAATACGATTAATTTTTCAAGATGTGACACGGTTGAGCTCCACATGTGATACAAGAACCAATCTTACCTGGGTTTCTCACGAATTCGATTTTCTTTCTCATATATAAAAATTTAAACCATTTCATTGAATGTGGCTTAAACTCACATATTTTTTTGTTTAATCTCATTCTGGAAAGGACAGTGGCGTAAAAATGAAGGCTTAGTAGGGATCTTCTTTTGCACCAAGACATCTACACATGTCGTTCTAACCTAACGACTTCGGCATTCACTATATAGCAGTGATACTTGGTGCTTGGTTATTATGACTGTAGAAACAATTTGGAATTCTTTGTTAGCTAATGTCCTTCACCGTTCAGAGTGTACGCAGTGGAAGAATTAAAAACTTGCACTGCGAACATTTTTTTTACAAGATCTAACCGTGATAATCTTGCATGAAATCTACCATTGATCTGGGCACTCTATTTTCAGTGTACTATGCTGCTTGCGAAAAGTGCGAATTCGTCGTTACAATTTTCAGAACCGTGCACACTGACTTCAATACACACGCTGCCCAACGTTTCGGACCGTTCTTGTTGGTTTCACTGCGCACCTGAAAACCGCTCCATTGACAAGCGGTTCAATGGATCTGCCACGAAGAAACACCCTTGGTTTTGAAAAAGACCAGCCCCAGTCTGAAAGACACTGGCAGAAACGTTATCTGTTTCTTGGTCTGCAGTTCTCTGTCATTTTCTCTATTCTAGAGTCTGAATGGTGAAATACCTACATTGGGTCTTCAGATTTTATAGTGAAAAGTGAGGTTATGACCTTTTTATGAGGATCTCTTGATGTATCCTCTCTCTCTAAGTAATCCGTCGTGGTTTTAACTAGCTGTCACTTTCTAGAATTGATACACAAATCGTATATGGCTGGGATGCCTGACGTGTAAAGAATGCCACTTTTAAGCAGCATTATATTTCTCCTCCCTTTTTTTTATTCTAGCAACCTAGTCTTTAGAATCGCAGTACACGACTTCTTCCAGAATATGACGATTATAGAACTGTCTTTCCTTCCACAAAAATGAAAGCAGGAAACCGTTTATAGTCTGCAAAGTACACACTACTTGTTATCCTTGTGGAGGGCGCTGTTGATCTTTGTACGATGGAACATATTCGCTGATGTGCGATTACACGTTGATTGGGCTTGCGAATTGACAGGTTCGAGATATTTAACAGGAATATTTTGCTATGTCAACCGACTCCTATAAAGTGAAAAACTTCGGAAGTTTGTCTAAGTCGAATAAAAAAGGATTCGGAGGAAACTGGAGAGTACAAACGCGTGGCCAAGGAACGAACGAAAATTCGTAAGACGCCAAGCAGTATGGCGAGCGGCAGCTTCTCATTGTATGTAGTAAATCATTTTAATATCGAAGTTTTGTGTTTTGTATTAGGTTTCGCCTTCTACGCTCCTTATTTTTTTCCCATATCTGACCAGGAAGTTTACTACTAAGCATCAACTTGTCCAGAAACAAATGACGACTTCATCTTTTCAAACTGCTCTCTGGAAAAATTCTGCTGTGATACTTATGTTTCAACAGAATATGAGGTACTCAGTACTGTCCATTCCAGATTTGACAGACTTTTCCTTTTAAATGAACTCTCATTCATCTGCGTTCCCATCATGCGCTGTTATGTGTTTTTCATGTCTACAATAATGCTTCGAATTTACCGTCGTATTGAAGAAAGCGAGAAACATTATGCAAATTTAGCACTATAATGAGATATAAACTATTCAAGGCGAGGTTGAATGAAAAAATGAAGTAGACTTTCCACAAACGTGCTAAGTTGTGTTGTTTTGACGAAGGAAAGCGCTTCCCTTCATCGTCGTCATGAGTTATTAATTTCAAATGTAACTCCTGCATTAGAAACTGTCAATTCCTCTTTACTTGAATGGATTTGGTATTTCCTTCTAAATCCATGTTTTTGTTTCTGGTTTTTTTTTTATTTCTTGAGCAAGTTTTCGAGTTAAACAGAATATTTAACCATTTCCGTTAAACCTTTACTGGAAGCGAAGTTTACATTTAGAAGGCGAAGTAGACAAACTAGCACTTTTCCTGTTTAACACATCCTCTTTGACACAGTTTTATGCTATGAAGGAACTAATGTCATAATTTAATAAACAGTTCTCTTTAAACCTGTGCATCATTATCACATTCACGGCAATCACGTAGCATACCCACAACTCGTTTATCGCGCCTAGAACTAAGACTAAGTGATGTGGGATCAGATTTCGTACGACCAACTCTACATAAGTAGATAAGTTCTTCAAATTAAAAACCTTTGCTGATTTTTACACACGGAATCCACAGCGGAGTACGGTCTCCGTTTAAGCGAATTCCGCCGACGATTACCATTAATGATATCCTGAAATCCTGATGTTTAATCTGTTCGATGGCATTCGTTGTCGAGCAGCATGGCTCGAAATGCAACGTGCTTCTCACCTGGATTTGTCGCCGAAAGTTTGTATTCCACCAAGCATAAACGAGTGGATTCAGCAGTGTACCGGCCATTGCGAGCCAATGAGAAAAGAAAAATATGGATTGTCGTACAGTCTTCGACACTGTCTCGACCTGAAATTGGTCCTCATAAAAGTTGGCCTGGTTGTCGTTCAATGTTCGACACTCTGTGGATACACAGTTCGAATGATTTAACCACTTTAACACTCTGTTATGAACTTGATCAGTAAGAACTGGAGGTATGCAGTAAGTATTTGTCTGAAAATCAATTACAAATTCTACTTTCTGTGCTAACTTTTTTAATTTGCTGCCTACTACAATTTTTACGGCAGGGTATTATGCAAAATACAGCCACAAGATGTTGAGACACTTGCAAAACTCCGGACCGCAGGTGTCTGCGATGGGAAACGAACGCGTCATTACCCTTTCCGCTGTTTCTTCTTTTCCCTTTTACTTTCTCCTACCCTAACGCGTTCACCACTACACCATACTGGTTTTTTCTTTCGCCTGCTCTCAACTAGTTCTATCGATCAGTGCCATCAGCAATCACCCGTCAACGGGATTGACGGGAGAGCCTAAATCGGCATTGAACCCAATCAAACTGAGGCTCTACTTCCTGTGCTTGTCTCCTTATTAATTAACATCTGAAATTAAAATTCCTTGGCTGAATCAAGGAATCCCTTCGTAAAATGAAATTTAGCTCAATTCATTTTGGTATATTGGAAGCAACAATTCTTCTAGAAATCGTTTTAGTCAAATTCGATTTAGCGTTAGAAATTAATTTAGTGACTTCAGAAATGATACAAAATCAAATCATGTCGAGTTTTTTTTAGTGCAAATGGAGAAATTAAGTTATTTCTGCACCTTGTAGACGATTTCCATATCCTGTAAAACATTGAAAAGGTCGATAGGCAGACTTGACACAGCGAAAATAACAACCATCGCAAGTAGAAGCGTTTGTAGTCGTTGTTTCTTTTTAATGTCGATCGCTTGCGACGTACTGGAAATATCTCAATGGTGTTAACCTTCTTGGAATAATATGATCGTACCACATCGTGGCAAATGAATGAATGAGAAATCGTGCGGATGCTAAGTGAGGCAGATACGGTGAATAAACAAATGTGTCAGTGAAATCACCCAAAGTGATTGAGAAACTATTTATTCGCACAAACTTTTCACTTATTGGCCATAATTTTCTCATGGCAGAGAAGAAAGCTGTCTGAGAGAAGTGCAGAGCGAGAGTACCGGCGGTGCAGTGGGTAACAGCTAGGCGAAATTTCGGGAGCCACATTTCGAATCTGGTCTGAGTCTGAGTATAGTAAATGTCGCAGCTTTATTGGGGTTGTATTTATTTAGCTTTATTTATACGACCTTATTCTATTTTTGTGTAGATCCCAGCATGATTTATTTTCTTCGTTGTCTAACATCTGTCACCCAAAAAACCCTCCGATTTGCATATGGAATCTGCTGCCATTTGATAATTCTGCCTTCTTCATAAGTGCCGTTGAACGCTCATCGAAACTTTTCAAACTGAAGGACCCTTTGTAAAACAAACATGGCACAAAATATGCCACCTTAGACTGAATTAGTCAACCTCACACCGAGCAGAATCATCCGCCATGAGCGTATTGCTCTGGACCATTGCCCTTCCATGCCCCAACGAAGAACAGTGTGAAGAAAAATTGGAAGAAAAACTTTCTGTGGTGCTAGGTTTTTTTCCAAATCAATCGAAAACTTACTAGTAAAACGCAGTGACCTGATAGAGAAATACTAATACGAGAAAGCAAAATCGTCGTGACTAAAGGACGTGGAAAATTGCAAAAATTGAGAAAGTGTTGTCATAAAGTCGGTAATATCAAAGAGTTTCCGGAAGTTTTCTAGTTTTCTAAGCCGTTATTATCAAAGCCTTGATAGCGCCAAAGTAATGTTCTGACAATTTCAAGAGTTCTATACTACTAGTTTATCGAAATTTTGATATCTGTACAGGCCGCCCAAAGAGATGATTTCGAGCAGGACTGGTTCACTTTCGTAAGCAGAAATCTGAGAAGAAGTTCCAGTGGATCGACATTAAGGTTATGTGGTTAATACTGAATAAGTGTGAATACAAGAGTCCTAAATGCTGGCAACTCCATCCCCAATAATGAAATCAAGGTGAAGAAGGATTTTCTGTCATCAGAGAGCGACAGCCGCAGCTAGTTGCAATATCCGACAACATGCCTCAACTGTGGTACCCACTTTCTAGGTTAATGCCTTCTCATGCTCAGATTTTTTTCCGACTCTTTTATGTCTGCATCACAAATTTTCTGTCATCGTACCTCTCCCGCTTCCATTTGAGGCAACCATTTATCTGTATGACTCCAGCGGCCGTTTTCCATATTTCTATCTAACACGGAGACACATAAAGAGAGTTTAAGATGCTTGATGTAACACTGCATTCTGGACGAGGACCACTCTGGTCCGTAGGTATTGCAACAAATGCACACTGTGCAGAGTAAGCTTTGATTACCGTCGTAAGTGTTGAAATACTGGATACTGTTTTGCTTTAGGGAATAGAACTTTATACTCACGTGATACATCCACTGGATACTCGTCGAAATTTTCGCGAGTGTTCGTTAAGAATAGATGCGATTCGCCAATGACACCAAGAGATCAATGCGAGTGGAAGAGCAGATCGAACCAAAAGCACGAATAATCCGTATAGAAGACGAGAGTCAGAAGGCCAGAACTCGAGGCAGTACTACAAATGGACCTCTTTAGCAGGATTTTAATTCATGCATTAGTGTTGTTATAAAACGTTCAACAGAAAACGTTTTTCCTTTTTTTTTTTTACAAAATTGCGCAAACTGGATTAACACACAGTTATCCTATAATGTTAACAAAGTTTACAGCGAAATTTTCTTTTGTTGTAAAAACAAACATCTGTATAAGGTGTAACAACAATTTCTATGTAGAATCTTTACAGTTAATTTAGACTTTAACGTAGACCAAAAAATTACTGCTACATTAGCTTCATTTTAGCGATTACTTGCGAGACTCTGAGCATGATGTCACCGCGTTGCACTCTCACACCCACTGACCAAACCAAAGTTTGCATCCCTTATGGAGGCCATACGTTTACTAAAACGATGGATTGGAGCATCACCGTACTAACGCATGCTTCTCGGTGTCGATCTGCGATACACAGTGGGATTCACCTCACACACCCGCTCTCCTCTTCGCTCTTACACCTTCTTGCAACATGAGATTGAATAAAAAGTCTGGAAAGTAAGTTAAGAGTGAACAAGTATAAAGACCCAATATGGCTCTTGAGACTCAGTAAAAAGAATATTTGCTACCTCTATTCTATAAATTTAAAGCGAAATGTATTCTGAGATCTGCAAAGTTCTCTCGTTTCGCGAAAATTGAAAAGTAAAAAGAAAAAGCGTAAGAAATCCACTGTGTCTGCCGCAGTACACCTACTATAGGCATTCACTAAGAAAAGTGTAGTATGATTTGTTCAACCCTAACCTCCTCGGCAGGACCGTATCCTTTCCTTCTTAGACACATTCCCTTCCACCTTCTATGAGCTATGCTAGTTATTTGCATTTACTCGGAGTTAAGTTGCCAAAGGCGAATTATTTAATGATGATTATTAATTATTTGGCAATTCTGCTTAAAATATGTTCATTTAACCTGTCGAATTTGAGGAGCAAGAATGAGCCACGAGCGATTTCATAAGTTTTTTTTTTCCAGTTTTCATTTCCGTGAGCTTTGATTTTCAAGAAAAGATGGTCGCGCTGTAGGCATGGCAGTCGATGTTCGAATGTTCGATGGTAAACAGTGTGAGCTTCTCCCAACCAAAATCTCTACTACAGCTTACAGCCGTTCCCGGTCACAACGCTTACTAGATACCTTTGCTTTACTACCTATTTATCTTACAGAAAGCAAAGTCACCGCAAAACATGATATCGAAAACACACTGAGACAGATGTACTCATTTAGCTGTAGTGATAAGGAACATGCCCAGGAAGTGATATAATTTTGTTTGATTTCATGTAACTGAGGGGTGCGTGTGGAGCAGTGGTCGGATGCGCCCTGCAACACACATGTGGAATAGGTCCCTGCGCACATGGCCCACCAAGCCTTCCATTCCTTCGGTGTCAGCGGCAAATTGGTACCAGACTTGTCTGGGAGGATAGCAGCACTGGCTCGATACATCGGCAGGCCACCGCGAGTCATTGTAAAGGTCAGATATGCATTCAATCACCTCTAACGATACTTAATGAAGACGATTGCATGGTGCACCCTTCAGGGATTGATCAACGCCGAGAGTTTTATCCTTTATAGAGGAAAGACTTAATTATCAAATTCAATGTAAACGATTAGGTGGCAACTTCTTAACGCCGACGTGTCATTGCTTTTGGCTCGCTTAAGCGATTCCGCGTACAGCAGATGTACTTTAATGGGTTTTTAGCTGACCCACTAAATTAATTTGCTCCAAAGTTATCGGAAATCCGGCATTTCAGATTTTGCACAAAAATTTGTAGAACTAAACTAATGAAAAATCCATACCATTCATTTAAAGGTCTTGGACGCTTTTTATAAGGTGTATGAAATACACTTAATTTTGTTTCGTTAATTGTATGTTCAGTACTACTTTTTACAACCTCTTCTCAACACTCAATTAGTTTTCTAATGTAATGTCTAAATAAAACAAAATCTTCTGAAGCGAATCATTTTACTATCGCGACAAACTACGTGAAAATTATTTAGAAAAAAGAGAAAAAACTAGAAGTCAGTGGCCAGCGAGGTACAGCAATGTATGGTGAATTCCATGCAATCATCCACTAAAGATCGTGAACAATCCTCTTCAGTAGGTATGCGAATCGGGCAGGGCCGTTGCCATGTTGAAGAATAGACATCATTCCAGTAATTTAGGAAACCCTAACAAACTGCTGGCAGTACATTTGTGCTGTGATCACTTCACTCTTGTTACAATGACAATGCACTACATTCTCCGTTAAGCACAAGGAAGCCGCTCACGAAGATGAAGGTTTGGGATGGCAAGCTGACATTAGCACGAAAGCTCATTCGACTCTTATTACTATCACCTTATCGACGAATTCTTCATGGATCACACAAATTTTTCGCTTTTCTTAGTTTTTGCATTTTGTGACAGAACGATAAAGTAATACCGGTACCATAATTCAAGCCTCACATATGAACATTTGACGTGCAAAGGCTAAGGCTGCAAAGGCAAAGTGCATCGCAAATTTTCGTATAAATACATTTTCTCTAAAAGCTTTTCGATAGCCTTTTGTTAATTAGAATAACCACATTTCGTTGGACCGCTAACCACGATTTAATTGCTTTATCACTCTATACACGAGCCCTACCCAAGGAAGAAAAGATTTATAATTCTAGAAGCCTCACATTTCAAGTTGACGGTTTGAGTCAAATTATATTCTGATGACAAAAATATGCACATTCTGGATCCGTATTTTAGGCAACAAAAGGCACTTTGAGATGGTATATTGGCGTTTAAAATTCGAGGTACGAAGTAGTTTCGGCTAGATATACGGTCCATGAATGGTTCATGTTCTGCAAATTGATCATCATGCACCGACTAATGGCTATTTTAACATATAATCTTGTATTTTCTTTCTTTATATCTCTTTTGCGTTATGTTCTTTGGGTGGTAAGCATGTTACAATAACGTACCTTGTAACATGGGCTGATTTCGAAGAATCGAACATTGGCGAGCATCGGCGAAAGTACAGCGAAAGCCGATAGCCATATGCTGGCGATACAGGCGAAACAGCACTTTGTCGACATTGGCTGTAGAAACGGCTGAGCGACTAGCCGATAGCGATCCACAGCGATTGCCGCCAGAGTAAGTGGAACCCACATCAGCGAAGCTCCCTAGATTAATGACCGACTATGGTTTTTTCAATTCTATCACCAGTTATGTCTTCCCACAACTGCCCGCCTTGAACGCGACCAGCGTTGGACTGAATCCGTGCTGAATTGTTGCGAACTCTTAATTTATTCTGCTTACATGAATACTGTTTTTAAGCAACTTCTTACCTGTATAACATAGACAATGTAACACATTACTTGGCCGAAATTCCAAACTTTTTGGAAATAAGCAAGCGGAGTTGCCCATAGAGAAACGGATGTAATCAACTGCAATGACAACGGTGCGCTACCACGAGTGGGAGCAAAATGTGCCACTACCATCATATCTTCCAGAGTTTAAAACGTAGTTTTAAAAAAGTGCGGATTTCATAGATTCAAAGTTTTGAAGATTGAATTTCCAATTCCGGATATTATTTAGATTATCGTTAGCTTGAAAAACGGTTATGCGAGCTGGGATCGTAGGGAGTGAACGCTGCTTCAAGGCAAGTCTTGTACCAGTTTTTCAGCTCCAAACGGATGAGAGGCATTGTGCTTCCGTGCACGGTCGTACAGGAATCGTGTTCGTTACGCTATCATCTTTCCTGCACAACCAAACCACTACACAGTTATACTCCGAATATTCACATTTCTTTTGTGAGCTTTCTAACAACCACAAGAACGTCGTTTCTTGTTCTCTACTATTTTTTGCCGTTCGTTATTGTTTTTACATAGCAACGAGTGCAAGTGTGAGATGAGACAAATTAGCAATTTCAAATCTGCTTAGAAGTGGAAATGTGGGGCAATACAGCACAACACGGTCAGGAAAGCATTTTTTCCATAGTCATAGTTGAAAAAATCGTCGGCTAAACGTGAATTGGCTAAGGCGTTTAGAGCCATAAAGTAATTGCGCACTCCGACAAGTACTGTATAAAAGACTCTACAGCAAAACACAGTTTAAAAAACAGATCATAGAAAAAGATCTTTTGTATGCTTATTCCTTTCATTTGTTGTCTTCAATGACTTGGTTACTGTACTTACCAAATCTGCAGTGGAGACACTACTGATGAAAATATTGGTGACAGTACGCATTTCTTTTCTACAAACAACGATAGTTAGCACAGCCAAGTTTCCTACGAGAGAGGTGAAGCCAACAGATGAGTAGGCGAGTACCAGTACTAAAAAAGAAACCTTTGTCAAGCATAATAACAAAAACAAAGTGGAATTAGTAGCACTTACCAATTTTCCACTCAATATTGATATTAAGTGAAGTGTCCTCACACAATGTCGAATTCATCTTGAAAAATCGTGGATATTTAAGGAAAAAACACAACATGGACAATAAAAAAAATAATACATTTTGTGCGCGTTTTAAGAATTGAGCGTTGAGCAACACAATTTAAAAGAAAGCAATGCTCTTGAAGCTAAAAGTTAGTTTAAAATGCCACTATGTTAAGCCCAAATATCTCATGATGACGAGTGTAGATCCAGAAATTTTATGACAACTTGAATAGATGAAAGGCATAATGAGAAGGCATTCGACGTTAATCAGTGGATATGCGAGCTATCTATCCTCTTGCTATTGATTCCTTCGATCATTCCTCCATTAGTTGATTTTGACAAAATATCAAAATAGACATCAAAATTGACGATATAGAGGGAGTATCCTTTAGCACTTTCGATCTTTCAACGTACTAGTGGATTCGGAAACGAATATGAAAAATTGTATCAGAAATGAAAGTAGGGATGAAAAAATGACTGACCGCTCCAGAATGATGTAGCAGCCCAACTCCTCAACAAAAAAAAAAGTAAGATAAGATTTCTATGCGATGCAGATCATTATTATTGTTAAAAATACATTTTAAATTCATTGCTAGTGATTCATCAGTTCAATAGTTGAACTTCAGGGAAGAACTAGTTTCACGCAAGAAGCTCCTTGGAACTTGAAAATGACCAAAAGGTTTACTTGCTAACTTAAGGTTTCAAGAAGTGAAATTTCGACCACAGTTCCAGAAGAAAACAATTCGGATTTTCAAGAACAATATCGTGAAAGATGGTTTCGTTGATCAATAGGTATTATTTAGATAAAAGTATTTACTTCTTAGTGCTCATGTTTCATCGTCATTCTCAATAAGGTTCGTTTGGAAATATTTTCACTTCAAAAAATAATGCCTTTGGAACAATTGAAATGACGTGGAAAGGACACCACTGTTCCGCCGCGATACAGCGGCAGCCACCGTTTTCACTGCCGTACTGCTATAGCAGGGCGCGTGTGGCACAGTGGTTGGAGGCGCCACTGTGGCGTGAAATGCACCCATAGCCCACCAAGCCTCCCATCCCTCCGGGATCGGAAAATTGGTACCAGACTTGTCTGGGAGGATAGCAGCACTGGCTCGATACATCAGCAGGCCACCGCGAGCCATTGTAAAGGCCAGATATGCATTCAATCACCTCCAACGATACTTAATGAAGTCGAATGCATGGCGCAACCCTCAGAGATTGATCAACGCCGAGAGCTTTTTATAAAAAGCTTTTAGAGCTTTTTATTGCAGTAGCGCGATGGATTTCTTCATTATTCAGTAATGGGTCTGCGGTTTACTATTGTTCGGAGGTTGAAAAATTCATTCAGATGAGTCCAATCAGACCAGTGGTGGGTGACGCTTATATATGACCCACTGAAAGAGTGGAGATAAACGGCTAAAATGGTTTTTGATCAACGAGAGCAAACATAAAACTGAGGCGTATCCAAGGGAATGATTAAAAGTAGGAGAAGTTCTCAAGAAAAAATGAGATGTCAGCAAAGATAATTGAAAAACTGCTACATAACTGATAAGTGAACGTGCACATAATAACAATGTTGGCTTCAAATAGTAAAAACGATGGGAACAATGCTGTCAGTGTTCAATAGGAAATAGGTATTTCCCTTCTTAATTACATTACTCAGTCCGGCTCCGGATTATAGCAGCGCTAAAATGTATTCTGCTTAGATAAAAACCATTTGATTTTAATATGCTGCCTACATTTTTGAGGAAAGTTGAGTAATTCGAAAACATGTACGAATATAAGACACATTAAATTAATTTCAAATGGAAGAGATAGAGCAAAAAAGAGTGTATAGCGAGATAAAAACATAGTGTTTCAGCCAGATATGGATAATTTATTGGGAATTGCAGACCAGAGCGAATATTAATTTGTTCGTCACTAATGGGAACGAACACGAGTAGGGAACGAGGTGTTAAAAAAACATGAAAATTTTAGCATGTCAAATCCCAGATTTCACGACAAAGAATTCGCTTAAAAAGAGAGATAAATGATAAAGGATAGTGCTCTCGGCGTTGATCAATTCGTGAGGGATGCGCCATGCATTTGACTTCATTAAGCATCGTTTGGAGGTGAATGAATGCATATGTGGCCTTTACAATGGCTCGCGGTGGCCTACCGATGTATCGAGCCAATGTCGCTATCTTCCCAAAGACCCAGTTTAGAGAAAAAAATAAAAATAATTTTTCAGCCTTTTACTTTGCTTAAATAAGAACCGAAACAATAAAAAACACTCGCTGAAGAAAAAGGTTTCGTGATACATGTTGTTTCAGAAACACGCAATAATCCTAGAAAAGGAGAGTCATTCTATATCGGACAGAAAATGTTTGATGCTTTTCGAAAAATAGTTGGAAAAACTCGCTATGCTATGTATGCTATGCTTCACATAGTTGCTTTAAGGGGAAAGATGACGGAAAAACGAGAAGAAAGATTTGGTGCGTTGCCAAAGCCGAAGGGGTTCTTATATTGCAAACTCAAAACGCCCGCCCACTCATTTCATCTCAACACTTACGGCGAGCTTAAACAGCAGCTTACTGACTTTCTTCTTTAATTTCACTAGTTTTTTGGAAGGCATTTATAATGGTGTCCTGAGGCTTGTCGAGATGTTTGGAAAAGTGGTGGGCAGAGTTTAATCGGTTTAAGTTTGTTACACCGTCATCAAACAATTAGTCTAGTAAGCATAGATTTCACAGCCGTCGTTATCCGCGTTCAAGAGTTCCGAGTCACAGGGTAGTAACCCCAGTAGGCGGACGCTGTCTTTTGTAAGAAGCGGAGAATGTGTTAGCACGGCCATCTCAACTTTTCAGCTAAAAATCTCACTTGACCAGCATTCATCATCTTAATGAGGAGTAAATTCTACACATCCTCAAATTGCAGTCAAACACACATTTGAATCCAATCAAATCTATAGATAACGGTTGCAGGACAAAGAAACGAAGTGAGGAAGTCCAATAGACATGTGAAAGCCGGGCAGCTAATACTTGGAATCTCATGAGTGCAATTTATGAGATTTGTACCAATTTCATTTGAATGGTGTTATATTGTGTATCAGTCCACTGTTTATTTTAATCACTTTCGCCGTTTACAATTCAATTATAATACAAAATATTATGTTAGAAATCGCAGTAGAGCACTGGATGCAAAGTAGAAATTTCGAGAAATTCGCTTCTACGAATTTCGTCTCAGATGTACACAGCGTAAATGGCTCGAAATATTAACGAGATGTGAGGACAAGGAAGTGCCGACAAACGCACAGTGCAAAATTGGTTTAGAAAATGTTGTCGTTGAAAACTCGACGTTGAAAATAAGTGAGGACGTGAACGTCCTTCCGCCGTTGACAACAATGAATTGAAGACTCTTGTTTAGTGCTGGTAAACAAACAATCAGCTGTTCGTTAAGTTGCGAAAAAGCTTCATATAAGCATCTGAACTGATTCCAGGAATCTAAAGGAAATTGCAAAGTCGAAGGCATTTATCATATGGATGCAGTACGAATTGAATAGTACTGTTCCACAGTAAAATATGGCAACACGTTGCACTACCGACGTAGCAAAGGTTGAACGGGCTGAGCTGGCTTTGTTCCATCCACCGTAATCGCCGAAGCTCACGCCTGCCAACTACTGCTTCTTCAAGTATCTCGACAATTTACTGGAATGCTTCAAGATTTTAAAAAAATTAAGTTTTCAGTGCAGAATTGGGAGTTGAAACGTGAAAACAGCAAGGTTTTTTATTTTGATTAAGATTTACTTTTGGCCATGATATACCAGTTTAAAAAAATGCAAGGTAAAATCCGCCATTAATTTCCGAACAACTGAGTATAGCTAAAGTGATAGATCTAAGATAGTGTACAGAAGATTTATAAATTAGAGACTAAAGAATAAAAGCTACCAAAAAGGCATATGATACATTTATATCGTGGAAGTGGATCGACTGATGAATTGATAAGTACTAAACTTGTGTGGACTGAAGGTAGCGAAAATAGATTTCAAATTCTTTGTGTGTGCTGCAGCGCGTTTCATTTTAAACTTAATGTTTACCTTTGCTGACTGTTCATTCTATTGTTTTACCGTCTCTACCCTTGAGGAAGGACCTCTCTTACAGAGCAATCTTTTGCCAGTTCGTCGAGAGGTAACTTGATGCGTTCTCAATTGACGCTTGGGTGGTTAATCCCGGACCAAATGCAAATGTTACGCTTTTTTGAGATGTAGGTGGATCCAGGAGATGGCTCCGTTTTTTTGTTGTTTTGATTTGGCAAGTATCTTTTGCGTTTGCGAAGACATATTCGCGCATGTGTGCATGAGAGTGTTCTTGTTTAAGCGGATTGTATTCTACGATTAGGCGAAAAGCATCAATCAAGGGAGTTCGAAGTAAATGAGTCGCAATTAGGAGTTACCTACCACAAATAAGCTCCTCGTTCACTCCAAGAGAGACCAGCAAGCTATGCATGAGTACATCAGCTTCCACGCTCTAAAGTCATGGAGGTACAGTTGTGTTATAAACACTAAACACAGTAAAATAAGTGGGCCTCATTCCTCTGACTCCTTAGAAATTCTAGATGCGGCTGAGTGTGAGGTAGCATACGGGAAGACTGCTAAAATAGGCCATTCCGTGCTGCCTAAGTCTAGAAGGATTAAGGTGAAAATCTATACCTATAATGCACCACCGCTAGCATCTAAGCTCTGAGTAGAGGAATTCATCTTGCAGAAAGAAAGGATGAGGCACAACGTCATTGGACTGTCTAAAATGAGAAGACGTCGCACTTTAAACGCCCTCCATGATAACCGAGAAGAACTGTCTCTCTGAACATGAGATCATTGAGGAGACGGGGCGATATCTTTCGCTTTAACACTAGTTTGCCTATGAAGTTTGGTTCATTTGAGCAATTCGCAACCTGAATCGGATATTTATTCGATTTAAGGGATGTAGATCAATTCCGACTCTGACAGTCTTCGTCGTTTACGCACTAACATCAAGATCTGACTAAGGCGAAATCGAAGCGTTTGAATAAAGTTGGAAAAGCTCTACAAAAAGATCATGCATTTTTTAAACAACAATGGAGATTTTAACGTTAGGATCCGACCCTGAAGAACGTCGTATTGGGACCAACAGATTCGAACAGAACGAGTAGGATGAGTACTCGTCTGAATTTATCATGACGATCAAGAACATTCGTGGTAATTCTCAGTTCGGAAAGTCTCACGTTCATTGCTGTACGTAGAAGTATCCTAATGGAGAGGGCCACTACGAAATAGACCACGTTCACAGTAAATCGAGTTTTGCCTAGCCCATGTCACTGTTGTCTGAAAATTCTACACGGGGACCGAATCATCGCTTCTGTCACGAAAGACTTTATTTGTCCCGCAAGGGATAAAATGCGGCCAAATTCAAAAACAAATCCCACGACCGACTTTCTGTTAACTTCGGCATTGATCAAGTAATTCTTTATATTATTGTTGAGCAAACGCAAGGTGTTATTTTATTCTTTATTCAGGAACAAGATGACGTTTCAGCGGATTTCGCCTTCCTCAGAGTCTTGAAAGGTTAATAAGACCGCAATCTACCCAGCCAGCACCTCTATAACCAAACAGAGAAAGAGCTATGCCAGAGTTCCAGTCACATTGACCACAGAATAGTTTCTTTTTACACACGGTTTTGTATGAGTCTTCCACTGAATATATCACGTGGAGGCCAATTGCACAGAGATCACATCGAAACCCAATGTGCCTCTCACACTGGAATAACAATCTACACTGTCCGATATTTCGCTTGATTATGAGGCATTCGTCGCTGTGGTTCATCTTCGGATGCTTGCAAATTTGTGTATAATGCTTCGAGAGCATTGCTCAATGGTGTTTTACATTGCTGTGCAAGGATGTTAACTTTAAAACCTTCCCCGTTATATCCCTGTATCCTGTATGCACCTAGTGGATTATTCGTTTCTCTTTAAATTTACCGATGAGATGTCCTTTTATATGAATGCACATGGTCTACTTGTTTTGCCAATATATTCATCTGCGCAATCATTACAAGAGATCAGATAAACTGTACCCGAGCTCATGTAATCACCGTCTCTATCGTTGGGGCAAATTACACAATTTGGCATTGTACATAGACGGTCATACAGACGTCTAGTTGGCTTTTTAGAATGCTCTGTGGCACCTCGATTATTCTAACCGAATTCTTTAGACCAACCCTTTTTAAACAGCGTAATACAGCTGCACTTAGTTAGGTTGAGATGAAGGGCAGGATAAACGGAACCTTACTATCGCTAGAGTTGTCGTTTGGAGGCTTGGTCTTTCCTCTAAGCTTGTCCCGAGGAGCTACAGCTACATTACAAGTGGCTATTTCCTGCGCCAGGTTCCGGGAATCTTCCTTCTGCTTTCTTCTTTTACACACGCTGGTGGCTGTTCGAAACATATTTTTCATAAGCGCCCTAGTGTTTAGTGTGAGAGAGGTGAGAGGAGAGGTTATGAACAAAGATGTTTTTACTACTTGGCTTTCGGTACCACTTCTTACTATACCCGTTTTCTGACAGGTTAATTTTGACGTTCAAGAATGGCAGCCAGTTTTCATTCGGTTTTTCTCGGGTGCACTTGATATACTCTGACTGTTCATTTAACAACTCGAAACATTTGTCCATTTCCTCTTGTGTTGAGCAAAGGACAAAACAGTCATCTATATATCTACAGTAGAGTAGTGGCCCGAGATCAGTCACTGATGCTTCCACCTTAGACATAAACGCAGTGGGAAGACTTGGTGCCTGTCTCTGTCCCATTGCCAACCCTCTTATTTCGGCGTAGTACTTTCTGGGCCATCTGAAGATTGAGGGGCTCGAGCATTCTTTTAAGAGTGACGTCAACTGTTCTATCTTGAAGCCATACATGTTTATTTCTCCTTCGTGCTGTATAAGGAGTTCGGAGATGGTTTGCATAGCGGAGTCATTCGACACATTTGGATGAAGGGCGGCAACGTCGAAGGACTCAATCACGTACGCGCTGTTGGGCTGCGCAGTTCGTAGACGATCCAGAAACATCTGGGTATTCGTAAGATGGGCTAGAATGTGTCGGATTTAAAATGACAGATAATATGGGAACTACTGATTAGTCCTTGCTGTTTCTGCTTGGCTCTCGAAGGTGAATCTGTGTAATGATGTCCATTGTTTGAGGGTTCTATAATATATAGGTATCTACTCTTCAACATAGCATTTGAGAGGCTGTAATTGAGAATCAAAAAACATCTAAAGCAGGGATGCTGCAGGGCGGATTGCTGCTGCGAATGCAGTGCCACACGGTGTTGAGGTGTTCGCTTGAATCAACTTCCATCCGGTTTTTCGATACCACATGAGCTTTGTGAGTGTTGCCCTCACAGCGTAAAATTCGAACTTTGGTAATTAGACCGCTGATATTAATAATGATACAATAATAACAAGATGGTCGCACCTTAACAGTACAAGCGACAAGGTCACACTAGGATGTAATGAATTCACAAGCATAAGAAAACGAACAAAAAGTTGGGGCAAAAGAGTAGCTGTATTGGATTAGTATAAGAGGTGTCATATAAAATGCGCTAGTATCCTCCTCGAAGAGACGGAGCTGATGACTCCAAAAACCGTAATTTCTATGATCCCAAAAAATAAAAACTATGAGCAAAACGTTTTCGACGAATTTAGATTATTTTAAAAGCGAGCATATGCATATTATAGTTACTTCGCAACTCATCGTCTGAGTGCATTTTTCATTCCTCACTGAAGAAGAAACCAAATCCTTTTCAGCAGAGAATTGATGTTGGGAATTTTATCAGCAAGCGCTTCGTGAAATAACTAAAAAATGGTAGTTAGTTGGCGACCGGAGTGCTTGGATAAGGCAAAGATTTTGCGTTTAACTTATTCATCTATTGCACTTTTAACAGCGTGGCGTATGCTCGAGCGTTTTTTTTTCCAGAGAACTGGAGGTTTTTAGAAGTTCTGGTAGGGCGCTACACATTGTCTTGCATTTGACGACTTCATAGCAATTTTTTTCTATGAAATCGCTTCATCAAGATTAAGGAAGTTGCGGTGCGTCATTTTCGCTGAAAACAACAGTGTTCTGCACAATCACTATTCTAAAGATTACCACCTGTGTGGTTGGAGCTTCATAACTTTGATGCGAAGATGAGCTACAGAATAGACTCCCAACTCATTATTAAATCCGTGTGAACCATATTTCTCGAGCCTTTCGCCTTTCGAACGTTTTTCAATCGGCCAGCAACGAGACTTAGGTGTTCCAAATTTCCATCCGTGAGCCCTGGTTGTGGGCATTTCAGTGCCGTTATTCTGTCCGATTACCGTCTTTGTCACAAGATGGCATGTCCCGTTTGATACACACCTACCAATAACTCGAGTGAACTTCATGGGAAATCGGAGTATTTTGAAAATCCGGAAGGGGTTTCACTGATCAGCAAATTACAAATAAAAATTCGAAAATATACTGACCATTTTAGTTCCATACTTGACCCACTACGGATACAAAGATTTCAACAGATGCAAACGGATGTTAATATGACGAAAATGATCTGAGTGAGCTGTTGATCATACCAGAAGATGAGGTAAGAAGTGGACCGTACAAGGATTTTCACACTGCGAGTAGACTGAGTGCAAGGTCGTGAACACTTCTAAAGCCAAATTTACAGTCAAAGAAGATTATTGTGAGCGTTTGGTGAAAGCGAGTTGTTCCACTGCAGTTCTCTGAATCCTGGAAGTCCGATCACAACAGCAAAGCTTTCTCACGTAGTCAATGAAATATTTTTAAAAGAATTTCAACGTATAGTTCCGGCCTTGGGGAAGAAATGATCCAAATCCTTTGCAAGACGGCGCACCTTTACAGACTGCACAACTAATTTTGTAGAAATTTAGCCAGTTCTCCTACGCAGTCCCGCTCCTCTGACAGCACACTCACTGGAGCTCTCGCCAATGCGATTATGTTTCATACTAAGTAGCCGACTAGTGAGAAAATATTCGGCAAAAAATTCGCTGCTAAAAGTGTTTTCAAACAATTCGTTTTTCTGTGTTAATAATTCTCTAATATCGGCTTTACTTTGCTGCCTTTGATGCAGAGACTTCGTCTAGCAAACTGGTCTATGAATCGAGCTGTAGCATTTTAAAATCCTCGTTGAAAATTCGCCATTTTTTGCGTCAGAGTGTCAGAAGGGTACTTAATGGAAGTGAGCCACCGTGTTAGCGAAATTATACATCTTCTATCATCTGCTGAGACAGTGTTGCTTCTACAGTATGTTTGCTAATGTTCTCAGTGTCACAATTGCGGACACTCAGAATTTTTGCGTTGTTGCTGTTAATTTTCTTTAGGTTTGCTCAGCAACACTGAAGAGTCGGCCACACGACTTTCCTTTTTTCCAACTATCGCTATATTAGCGCAGGAATGATAAAGTTCAAAAAAGCATGGATTCGAAATAAGCCCGGCATGCAGGTGAGGGAGGGAGGAGGACGCTCCTTCGCCTATAGATGTCGACCACGAAGAGAACGTCAAGTCCGAAATCACTGAATGACAGGAAAACTGACAAGATTCTGATGCAACTGGGAGTGGTAGATTAGAACTTCAGGGCACGAATAGTTGATCCTAAGAGAATAGAGAAATACAACATAATAAACATATGTTCAATTCATTTACCATAAAACTCGCGTACTTCTTGAACGATTGCTTGCTATGTTTTGGCCGACTCTTCAGTGTTGCTGATCAAACCTGAGGAAAATTAACAGCAACGCAAAAATTCTGAGTGTCCGCAATTGTGGCATTGAGAACATCAACAAACAAACTGTAGAAACAACACTGTCTCAGCAGATGGTACAAGTTGTATTATTTCGCCAACACAGTGGCGCGCTTCGATTGCTGGATATTCTTTCTTGGGCCATGAAGGTGAGCCGATACGACTGTACACAGATATGAACCAAATAAATGCTTCGCCAAGATGTTTGCTAGAGTGAAATCAAAGACCGACTAGATTATAAAAAGCGAAGAAAATATGCAGAGAGTAATCACCGTTTTCAAGGCGATAACCGCTAACCGCTCAAGCTCAGAGAGTTTTAAGCACTTGTACCCAGTTTATCGATATGGATAGCTGTACCAGATGGCTCCCGTCCTACCACAAACCCCCTATATCATTGCAGCCTTATAGAATTTTTAGTGTGCAAAATCTTTAGATTTTTGAGTATACGTATATATGTATATACATATATATACATATATATATGTATACATATGTATAGATTATTTATGCCAAAGTTTATAGAAAGTTAATGCACATGGTCTACTTGTTTTGCCAATATATTCATCTGCGCAATCATTACAAGAGATCAGATAAACTGTACCCGAGCTCATGTAATCACCGTCTCTATCGTTGGGGCAAATTACACAATTTGGCATTGTACATAGACGGTCATACAGACGTCTAGTTGGCTTTTTAGAATGCTCTGTGGCACCTCGATTATTCTAACCGAATTCTTTAGACCAACCCTTTTTAAACAGCGTAATACAGCTGCACTTAGTTAGGTTGAGATGAAGGGCAGGATAAACGGAACCTTACTATCGCTAGAGTTGTCGTTTGGAGGCTTGGTCTTTCCTCTAAGCTTGTCCCGAGGAGCTACAGCTACATTACAAGTGGCTATTTCCTGCGCCAGGTTCCGGGAATCTTCCTTCTGCTTTCTTCTTTTACACACGCTGGTGGCTGTTCGAAACATATTTTTCATAAGCGCCCTAGTGTTTAGTGTGAGAGAGGTGAGAGGAGAGGTTATGAACAAAGATGTTTTTACTACTTGGCTTTCGGTACCACTTCTTACTATACCCGTTTTCTGACAGGTTAATTTTGACGTTCAAGAATGGCAGCCAGTTTTCATTCGGTTTTTCTCGGGTGCACTTGATATACTCTGACTGTTCATTTAACAACTCGAAACATTTGTCCATTTCCTCTTGTGTTGAGCAAAGGACAAAACAGTCATCTATATATCTACAGTAGAGTAGTGGCCCGAGATCAGTCACTGATGCTTCCACCTTAGACATAAACGCAGTGGGAAGACTTGGTGCCTGTCTCTGTCCCATTGCCAACCCTCTTATTTCGGCGTAGTACTTTCTGGGCCATCTGAAGATTGAGGGGCTCGAGCATTCTTTTAAGAGTGACGTCAACTGTTCTATCTTGAAGCCATACATGTTTATTTCTCCTTCGTGCTGTATAAGGAGTTCGGAGATGGTTTGCATAGCGGAGTCATTCGACACATTTGGATGAAGGGCGGCAACGTCGAAGGACTCAATCACGTACGCGCTGTTGGGCTGCGCAGTTCGTAGACGATCCAGAAACATCTGGGTATTCGTAAGATGGGCTAGAATGTGTCGGATTTAAAATGACAGATAATATGGGAACTACTGATTAGTCCTTGCTGTTTCTGCTTGGCTCTCGAAGGTGAATCTGTGTAATGATGTCCATTGTTTGAGGGTTCTATAATATATAGGTATCTACTCTTCAACATAGCATTTGAGAGGCTGTAATTGAGAATCAAAAAACATCTAAAGCAGGGATGCTGCAGGGCGGATTGCTGCTGCGAATGCAGTGCCACACGGTGTTGAGGTGTTCGCTTGAATCAACTTCCATCCGGTTTTTCGATACCACATGAGCTTTGTGAGTGTTGCCCTCACAGCGTAAAATTCGAACTTTGGTAATTAGACCGCTGATATTAATAATGATACAATAATAACAAGATGGTCGCACCTTAACAGTACAAGCGACAAGGTCACACTAGGATGTAATGAATTCACAAGCATAAGAAAACGAACAAAAAGTTGGGGCAAAAGAGTAGCTGTATTGGATTAGTATAAGAGGTGTCATATAAAATGCGCTAGTATCCTCCTCGAAGAGACGGAGCTGATGACTCCAAAAACCGTAATTTCTATGATCCCAAAAAATAAAAACTATGAGCAAAACGTTTTCGACGAATTTAGATTATTTTAAAAGCGAGCATATGCATATTATAGTTACTTCGCAACTCATCGTCTGAGTGCATTTTTCATTCCTCACTGAAGAAGAAACCAAATCCTTTTCAGCAGAGAATTGATGTTGGGAATTTTATCAGCAAGCGCTTCGTGAAATAACTAAAAAATGGTAGTTAGTTGGCGACCGGAGTGCTTGGATAAGGCAAAGATTTTGCGTTTAACTTATTCATCTATTGCACTTTTAACAGCGTGGCGTATGCTCGAGCGTTTTTTTTTCCAGAGAACTGGAGGTTTTTAGAAGTTCTGGTAGGGCGCTACACATTGTCTTGCATTTGACGACTTCATAGCAATTTTTTTCTATGAAATCGCTTCATCAAGATTAAGGAAGTTGCGGTGCGTCATTTTCGCTGAAAACAACAGTGTTCTGCACAATCACTATTCTAAAGATTACCACCTGTGTGGTTGGAGCTTCATAACTTTGATGCGAAGATGAGCTACAGAATAGACTCCCAACTCATTATTAAATCCGTGTGAACCATATTTCTCGAGCCTTTCGCCTTTCGAACGTTTTTCAATCGGCCAGCAACGAGACTTAGGTGTTCCAAATTTCCATCCGTGAGCCCTGGTTGTGGGCATTTCAGTGCCGTTATTCTGTCCGATTACCGTCTTTGTCACAAGATGGCATGTCCCGTTTGATACACACCTACCAATAACTCGAGTGAACTTCATGGGAAATCGGAGTATTTTGAAAATCCGGAAGGGGTTTCACTGATCAGCAAATTACAAATAAAAATTCGAAAATATACTGACCATTTTAGTTCCATACTTGACCCACTACGGATACAAAGATTTCAACAGATGCAAACGGATGTTAATATGACGAAAATGATCTGAGTGAGCTGTTGATCATACCAGAAGATGAGGTAAGAAGTGGACCGTACAAGGATTTTCACACTGCGAGTAGACTGAGTGCAAGGTCGTGAACACTTCTAAAGCCAAATTTACAGTCAAAGAAGATTATTGTGAGCGTTTGGTGAAAGCGAGTTGTTCCACTGCAGTTCTCTGAATCCTGGAAGTCCGATCACAACAGCAAAGCTTTCTCACGTAGTCAATGAAATATTTTTAAAAGAATTTCAACGTATAGTTCCGGCCTTGGGGAAGAAATGATCCAAATCCTTTGCAAGACGGCGCACCTTTACAGACTGCACAACTAATTTTGTAGAAATTTAGCCAGTTCTCCTACGCAGTCCCGCTCCTCTGACAGCACACTCACTGGAGCTCTCGCCAATGCGATTATGTTTCATACTAAGTAGCCGACTAGTGAGAAAATATTCGGCAAAAAATTCGCTGCTAAAAGTGTTTTCAAACAATTCGTTTTTCTGTGTTAATAATTCTCTAATATCGGCTTTACTTTGCTGCCTTTGATGCAGAGACTTCGTCTAGCAAACTGGTCTATGAATCGAGCTGTAGCATTTTAAAATCCTCGTTGAAAATTCGCCATTTTTTGCGTCAGAGTGTCAGAAGGGTACTTAATGGAAGTGAGCCACCGTGTTAGCGAAATTATACATCTTCTATCATCTGCTGAGACAGTGTTGCTTCTACAGTATGTTTGCTAATGTTCTCAGTGTCACAATTGCGGACACTCAGAATTTTTGCGTTGTTGCTGTTAATTTTCTTTAGGTTTGCTCAGCAACACTGAAGAGTCGGCCACACGACTTTCCTTTTTTCCAACTATCGCTATATTAGCGCAGGAATGATAAAGTTCAAAAAAGCATGGATTCGAAATAAGCCCGGCATGCAGGTGAGGGAGGGAGGAGGACGCTCCTTCGCCTATAGATGTCGACCACGAAGAGAACGTCAAGTCCGAAATCACTGAATGACAGGAAAACTGACAAGATTCTGATGCAACTGGGAGTGGTAGATTAGAACTTCAGGGCACGAATAGTTGATCCTAAGAGAATAGAGAAATACAACATAATAAACATATGTTCAATTCATTTACCATAAAACTCGCGTACTTCTTGAACGATTGCTTGCTATGTTTTGGCCGACTCTTCAGTGTTGCTGATCAAACCTGAGGAAAATTAACAGCAACGCAAAAATTCTGAGTGTCCGCAATTGTGGCATTGAGAACATCAACAAACAAACTGTAGAAACAACACTGTCTCAGCAGATGGTACAAGTTGTATTATTTCGCCAACACAGTGGCGCGCTTCGATTGCTGGATATTCTTTCTTGGGCCATGAAGGTGAGCCGATACGACTGTACACAGATATGAACCAAATAAATGCTTCGCCAAGATGTTTGCTAGAGTGAAATCAAAGACCGACTAGATTATAAAAAGCGAAGAAAATATGCAGAGAGTAATCACCGTTTTCAAGGCGATAACCGCTAACCGCTCAAGCTCAGAGAGTTTTAAGCACTTGTACCCAGTTTATCGATATGGATAGCTGTACCAGATGGCTCCCGTCCTACCACAAACCCCCTATATCATTGCAGCCTTATAGAATTTTTAGTGTGCAAAATCTTTAGATTTTTGAGTATACGTATATATGTATATACATATATATACATATATATATGTATACATATGTATCGCCTGCATCACTCCTTGTTCCACTGATCGTCGATTGACTCAAGCAGGCGCCAGTAAGCCTTTGATTTTTCCCTGTCGCGTGCAAGAGGAGCCCAGTGGGTTATGCTCGCTCTAGGAACTCGTTGAGCAATGTATTTCTCTTCTAGGCCTTTCGTGAAGAATTCTAACCATTGAGTCGGTGGTGCCTGCAGTACGTTTGACATCCCGAGGAATCCAGTCACTGACGGCTCCTGTCCATCGGTTGTCATTCATATGCATTACGTGTCCGGCCCCCACCTTATTCGAATGCTTGACGTGAAGAACGGCATCTTTGATTTTTAATTGTTGACGCAGGTAGGAGCTTCGGATCCCTTCCCTTACTTGCCTCACACTGGTTACTTCTACCGCCGTCCTCTAGACTGCACGTTCAATAACGCTGAACGATCTTTCATCTTACTCACGCAGGCTTCTAACGCGTACCTTAAGGGAGGAAATATCATGGAGCTGAAGAGATTGGAACGGAGTCGAATGATTTTTTTCTTTAATATCCCCGGAGCTATTGAAGGTTTCCCAAGCCGCTCGTTTCCTTCTCCTTGACTCTTGAGCTAAGTCGTTCAACATGTTGATTTCCCAACTCAGAAATACACAACTGGAGCATTAGGAGATGTTTGTTCCGTTGAACGTGAGTGGTGCATACGAAACCAATCTGTTCCTCATAAATATCGTTTCTATGGGGTTTAGTCGGAGACCAAACTTTCCACAGGCTTTATCAAAGTCGGGCAACATTCGTTTCGCTTGGCTAATGTTCGATGTTATAAGGACGATGTCATCAGCCAAGTGAAGAAAGTGTAATTGCCGACCATCGATTTTTACTCCCATATTATCCCATCCCAAAGTTCGCATGACGTTCTCGAGGGTGGCGGTGAATAATTTTGGCGAGATGCTACCACCTTCCCTAACCCCTCTTTTGGAAAAAAAAGAATGAAGCTCTCGGCATTGGTCAATTCCAGAGGGATGCGCCATACATTCAACTACATTAAGTATCGCTGGAGGTGATTGAACGCATATCCGGCCTTTACAATGACTCGCGATGGCCTACCGATGTATCGACCTGGTGTTGTCATTTTCCCAGACAAGTCTGGTACCAATTTCCGACCCCGGGTGGATGGAAACCTTGGTGGGCCATCGATTCCATGTGTGTGTCTCAGCGGTGACTAAAACCACTGAGCCACACGCGCCCACCCCTCTTTTTGGCGATATATTGGTGGTTAAATTTTTGTACAGCTCACGATAAATCTTTATGTACTGAGTAGGGACTCCCCGACTGTCAAGGACTTCTACGAGTACCTTGCTTCTCATCTGAGTCTTGCGATATTTCAGTGAGTCTCGTTTTCGTGTGGTGGTGGTCCATCGCACTAAATTCTTTTCGAAACCCTACTTGCTACCGTTGCTGCTCTTCGTCCACTGTTCTGTCATTCTGTTAAGGATGACTCCAACAAAAAGTTTTTCGATGGCAGACAGCAAGCAGACTGGGCGTTAGTTGCTAATATCGTTGTGATCACCTTTCTTGAACAATGGGACGGTCTTGTTGGTCTTCCACTGAGTAGAGACCTCGCATTGCCAACCCAGTGTGTTTACGAGGACTGGTGGAATGTTGTGCTGGTGTTTTGATCTTGTCTTCTTCGGAGCTGGTGCTGTTCACTTTTTCACCGACGAAATAGCACGTCGGATTTCAGAAGCGATAAACGGTGGCACGACTTATCCATTATAAACCGTTGCGTCGTGACGAGTCCCATCCGAACTGATGATGCCCCATGGCCAGAGGAACAACGAAGAGCTGGGATCGGTCGATCCACTCTGATCAGTTGAAGACATATCGGATGACGGTTGGACATACCTGGACAACTACCATGGTCAGTTCAGTTCTTCCACAGTTCCTCGCAGTTTTCCGTTTATAATTGACAACTCAATATTGGTAAAATCTCCTCGACTATTCAAATAAAGAAAACCTTGGTGTAAAAGAACAACTCTAAGAGCTGTAAATCTTTAAAAAAAAGAGCGAATTTACCATCTATTAGTGTTGTAGGGCCTTAGCCAATAAGACCATTACATTTCAATCAGAAGTATGAAGGCAGACAAAATGCTGACTATTGTTTGCAATAAAAAATCATTAAATTAATTGATAACTGAAGTGGGAACAAACGAAGGTGTAGAATGCCGAAGGTGCACATTGGTTTCTTCAAGCACGGACGCAAATTCGTGATGGCTTTTCAGGCACAATACGTAAAAAATGTTATGTTCAACAAGGCGAAACCACGGCACATGGACTACCTCACAGCATACGCGGTAACGAAGATTGTCCGGTGCTTTTTTCAATAACAGGTTGCATTTCTAAACGCTACATTGAATGACATACAGTTTCACGGTGATATAGAGAATTCCTCTATCACATAGAATTCTCTATCTACCTAACCAAGACGTTCGATGGATCGATGAAGGACATAGTCAACGATGGATGTTCAGCTAAGCAGAGTCCTCACTCACACATACAGGCGTGTCTACATGGCTTCACTAGTGGAACCAGCTGAGTTAGCATCGGCCTCACCATTCATAAATATACAGAGAGGTCGTCATTGTAGGAATCGACCACTTGAGTCGGAGGGTTTGGATCTGTCAAAACTAAGTCCAACATATTTCAGATGAGTTTGTGGAAATTGTTGCGAATTATAATGATCACCATATGAGATAAAGCAAAGTATCTCATAAATTTTACGCACCACTAGAAAAGTAAAAACTATTGAAAAGTGACGAAATAATGAGATAGTAAATTATTGCTTGGAAGGACATAGTCAACGATGGATGTTCAGCTAAGCAGAGTCCTCACTCACACATACAGGCGTGTCTACATGGCTTCACTAGTGGAACCAGCTGAGTTAGCATCGGCCTCACCATTCATAAATATACAGAGAGGTCGTCATTGTAGGAATCGACCACTTGAGTCGGAGGGTTTGGATCTGTCAAAACTAAGTCCAACATATTTCAGGATCGAGTTTTTATTAAACTCGGCACTGGATTATAAATGCATCGTTTTCTTGTTCAGCGATCGCGACGTTGTTGTACACCATACATTTATTTCCATGAAAAGACACACAATACAGCAGTAGCTGACGTTTCGGAAGTTTAGCCTTTTTCAGAGCCTGCAAGCCAAGCCAAACGCTTACGCCAACAAAAGCCAACACTAGAAAAATCTACACCTGGGTGCGACCCAGCCATGGGGATCCATAAATACTTGGAAATTTGGGAGAATGCCCCTTCTCACTGGTGCTGCGTACCCCGGTACAATTCCATTTTTCTCGGAGTATTAGCTGGTTTGGATATTCTGGTACCTTGGAGTCTCGAGATCTGCTTCACTAAATTCTGAAGAAGGTCTGCCATCAAGCGACTAGTTTGATACTAGGACGACGGTGGATCCAGCAGGTATTGGTTGACGCAATATGAAATTTGAAGCAACATGTGTAAATCCTGCCCCCTTAATTCATGTAAACGAAATACGATTGACTAGTTTACCTCAACACCATTCTTAGTTACTCAAGTTGATTAACGGAAAGTTTTCCGTTAACTTCTATCCATCAACTCAGTAAGACTGTTGAATACCATTTATTAGTAGATAACCAAGGTAAATACCCTAAAGGAACTTACTCGTTTTCTTAAACGAGGATGCAAATTCCTGATGGCTTTTCAGGAACACCACTTAATCGTCACGTTCAGCATGGTGAGGCAAGAGTACTTGGACGGCCTGCTAAGCTATGTGGTACGAAAGACTGTCTGTCGTTCTTTCAATAATATTTCCTACATTTCTAAGCATTACACGTGTGTTCAGCTTGACCAGGTTATTAACTTCGGCGTCAACCATAATGTTGTTGTACCGCCGTGGAGCGGCCATATGAGTTTCCGGAAATTGTTACAGTTTATAATGATCGCCAGAAGAGGTGAAGTGAAATATCCGATGAAGGCTACGTATTACCAAGGCAATCAAGAAGTTGTTAAAACATTGCATGGGGAAACGTCGCCAGCGATAGACATTCATCCATTCGTAGACGTCACGTAATCAAACCTTCTCTTCCTCTCACTACTGAAAATACGTGAGCTTCTGTGAGCATCGGTATCCATAAGTTGCAGGAGCCTCGTCGAGGAAGGTGTCAAACCCTTGAAAAAGGAGGCTTTTAAACTCTTGGTGATGATTCTAAGCTGGAAAGCTCAATAATTCGTTTTCACTTAGCTTCCCTCACCATAAACCTGACGGAAAATCAGTAATTTCCTTACGGTAAACTGTAAATGAAATATGAATATAATAGTTTACCACGACTCAAGCCTCAAATACTCAAATAGGTTAAAAAGCAATTTCTCCTTTATTTCTTTATAAGTGCCCCAGTAGTACATGAGTTTTCTACTGGTAAATCGCTTTGTGGTAATCTGTGAAGGACATCTGTCCAAGTTTCTTCCTCTGCTCTGTTCTTCGCCGGTGGATTTTGGCCTCTTGGAATACGCAGTCGTCCGTGAATTTCTTTCCCGGTTTCTTAAGTGGATAGCTTGAATATCGTCTTCGCTTCAATGGTGCTCCTTGAAAAGATGACGATGTCGTCAGAAAACGTTATAATAGAACTCTTCCGTGTCATATGTAGTTTCATTCCAATTAAGTAACATCATATTCTAAGCTGGAAAGCTCAATAATTCGTTTTCACTTAGCTTCCCTCACCATAAACCTGACGGAAAATCAGTAATTTCCTTACGGTAAACTGTAAATGAAATATGAATATAATAGTTTACCACGACTCAAGCCTCAAATACTCAAATAGGTTAAAAAGCAATTTCTCCTTTATTTCTTTATAAGTGCCCCAGTAGTACATGAGTTTTCTACTGGTAAATCGCTTTGTGGTAATCTGTGAAGGACATCTGTCCAAGTTTCTTCCTCTGCTCTGTTCTTCGCCGGTGGATTTTGGCCTCTTGGAATACGCAGTCGTCCGTGAATTTCTTTCCCGGTTTCTTAAGTGGATAGCTTGAATATCGTCTTCGCTTCAATGGTGCTCCTTGAAAAGATGACGATGTCGTCAGAAAACGTTATAATAGAACTCTTCCGTGTCATATGTAGTTTCATTCCAATTAAGTAACATCATTTTTTACGTCATGGCAGGTGTGAACAGATTTTTCAAGTCTTTTTTTGCCAACCTCTTTTTTCAAGAAGAAGGAAGGGTATTGACGAAAAAATCGCATGTTGTGGTGCGGTTGGGGTAGCGGTAGGGAATAGTTTTTATGCAAGATTGATCCACTCACTGGTCAACCGACTCCGAAAGAACTACATCTATTTCGACGCGGTCAAGCGTTTTTTCCATGTCGTAAATGTTATGATAAAGGAAATGCAACTGTTGCGACAAGCTTCGGGTTGCGAACACGGTTAGGATACAGTACACCGAGCGGTATCACATTTGGAAATTTGTTTGGCGAGTCGTTGTGCCTCATACACATAGCCTTTAATGTACACTATTGGATAGTCTTCACGAAGAGCTTGAAGAGAGCACTAAATAGCTGTGTTTGACAGTAACAACGGAAAATCCTCGGAGAGCCCGTATGGCGCAATGGTGAACGCGTTATCACGTTATCAAGGTTTGAAATCAGCGCCTAGGTTTTGTGTGTATGTGGCGAAGCTTCTTGCTGAGGAGACTTCCACTCTAATTGAGCCATTTTCAATTTAGCCCAATCTTCTCACTATTCCACAGTCGGTAAATTACTGGCAGACTCGTCTGGAAGCACCTGACTGCTACCAACTTGCATAAAAACGCCCTAGCGTAGCCTGAAGTTCCAGAAAGGATCGTATAGATGAGCATTTAATGATTTTCATTCCAAGAAAGAAACCCTCAAAAACAACCGAAGATTTTAAATCGCTATCTTTTACAGTCTGAACTTCACGGTGTGATTAGAGTAACAGTAATCATCCGTTTTACCTGCACGCGGCAGGAAGAAATTAAAGATCTACTGGATCCAGCTCAAATCACTGGAAGACTAACGGGTCGGCAGGTGACAATGAAGATGGCGAAAGGTATTTCAAAAAAGACAATGAAATCAAAACATTCCATAAGCCAAATATTTATTTAAATAAATTACGCCTAAAATAGATTTGCATTAGTGTTCGTTTTCGTAATTTGTGACGATGTTACTTCTCTATAATGCTTACATCTTCATGAGGTACCTTTTCCACTCATGTCGTTATGTTTTTGACCTGACAAGACTCTTAGAAGGCAAGTAGACTACATTGGGGTGACATGACGACTAGACGCTTTTCAAAGTCTTGGAAAGACCACTGAAATATAAACAGACCATCCGTATGAAGAGCATTTTTTGAGAAACTCAAGGGAACAAGTAGGCAGGTATTCCCTAATATCAAAGCACGGACGTTTGATATCAAAAACATGTGGATCAATGACGGGTTTGACAATCTTCGTCGTTTACGCGTCAACATCAAACTATGACGAAGAGGACGTCGTCGAAGCGTTCTACATGGAGTTGGAGAAGTTCTACAGAGAAGACTATACATTCTTCAAGGTCATCATTGGAATTTTCAATGCTAAGATTGGACCAAGAAGATCGTCTGAGGTACGCCGCATTGCGACCTGCGGATTAGAATGGAACGAACAGGGTGAGTGGCTGTGTGAGTTTATCGTGGCGACCAAGACCATCCATGGTAACTCGCAACTCCAGAAACCTTACCCTCAACGCCGAACGTGGGAATCTCTCAATGGAGAGTACCACAACAAAATACACCACATCATAGTAAATTGGAAGTTTTGCCTAACCGATGTAGCTGTTGTCCCAAAATTTTACACGGGATCAGACCACCGTCTCCTTCGTGCAAGATTCTATTTTCTGCGGAAAGGAGAAAAAGCCGCTAAATTCAAAAACCGAAGTTCTAGAACCACTACAAACTAGGACTTATTCAACTCACTAGTCGGCTGTTGGGAAGATACCGTTGTCAACAACATCGACGAGGAATACGATCGGCTCATTGAGCGTCTTCACGTTAGCGCTATGAAAGCTGAGAGTTCGAAAGTCACCAAGAAACGTCTGTCGCCAGAAACTCTCCAGCTAATACGCCAGCGTGGAATCGCACGAGCTGCAGGCAACCGCGAACTAACGTCCGAGCTTGTAAAACAATGCAGACAAGGGTGAAAGAAGATCTTAAAGAGAGAACAGCAGCAGTAATGGTCGAAGCTGCAGAGGCTGCGAAAAGTATTCGTAAAGCCCGCCCGAGCTTTACCAATTACAACCTTCCGCCAGTCCTCGTAAACACACTGGCTCGGCTCTTCACACATTACCTGTCTGAATGCAAGGTCCCTACTCAGTGGAAGACCAGCAAGACCGTGGTGTTATTCAAGAAGGGCACGACATCAGCAACTATCGCACAATGTGCTTCCTGCTGTCTGCCTTCTACAAACTTTTCACTCCCCTCCTCCTTCCCTCAAATGAAATAAGGGAGGATGAATATATCCTACCACCGGTTCTCCTTTCCGGAATCCGACAAGCTATTTCGGCAGTAAAAATCGAGCAAGATCAGGATAAGATCTGAACACTTGAAAAACCTTTCGCTTTTTCTCATCAACATACTGGCTCATCTCTTTCCACGTTACTTCTAAGAATGCGAGGCTCCTATTTAGTGGAAGACCATCAAAATTGTGTCACTGCTTGAGACCGGTGGGCTCGGCGATATCGACAACTACCATCCAATCTGTTTGCCGTGTGTCATCTGTAAACTCTTTACTCGAGTCATCCCAAATAGAGACGACAAAACACTGGGTGAACGACAGTCATATAGGCAAGCAATGTTTCGAAAAGGATTGAATACGATGGAGCACATACGTACCATAAAAAAAATCACTGAAGCAGTGCGAAAGTATGAGACGCCGCTCTGTTTCACTTCCATCGATTTAAGGAAAGCTTTTGACTCAGTCGACATAGAAGCAAGCAGTTATGGAAGCCCTGGGCATTCAGGGCGTCCCTGCCCAGTATATAACTATTCTTCGTGAGCTGTATAAAATTTCAACGCAGAGCCCTACAAGAAAGACATGATACTCAACGAGTTCCTTCAGTGAGCACAACCGACTGGGCTCTCGCACGCCACAGAGGAGATGCGAGGTTTACTGATGTCCGCTCTAGTCACTCTTTGATCAACATGGCGATTGGCGATACAGGTAATCTTTCGGAACATTAAAGCCTGGCCACATCATCTACTCGCTGTTCTTCTATCCAGAATACCATGCTGAAGAAAAGAAAAGGAAATATCGACGTAAGGCAAAACCCTGGTATTCCTATTCAGTGGACACTGGTGGGTTTTTGGAAATATCGAAAAGGAAGTTAACAGTATTGACTGCTGCAGAATTAGTGAGGTTCACAAAGCTCTTCGAGTGACTCAGTTATTTATCTACCTGATCGTCAATACAAAATTGGAAACGGAACTATCGTATACATGGCGAACAAACAGTTAATCGAAATTTTTTTCGATGTCACGCCATCACAGCTACTATGCGAATCCAAGCATTTCTTGTATTCGATTCGTTTTTCTCGTATTCATCGCACTAGCGTCTTTTGCTTCTTGGCCGACGTGATCACTAGCCACTGCGTAATTCCCTCCTCTACCGATGATTTTAAAGCAAAAAAAAAATACAGAAATGGAAAGACTTGCTGGAAAACTTCAACACGTGTCAGTAATAAAATGTTTTGGTGTCAGAAGAGTAGATTCATGACTGATACATTTATATATATGATCTTATAAGCTGGTCTTTTTGAGCCGATGGGAGGTTGGTATAGGTCTTCGTTGTCATTGTTGTTGTTGTCGTTGATGTTGGTGTTGTTGATCGATGGCTGACGTTTCAGTGATTTCGTCTTCCTTAGAGCCGTGCTGTTTCGAGTGGGACTTAGATTCATAACGTTGAAATCGTATTTTCTAAAGCTACAGTGAACATGTTTGTTTGATGCTGTAACAAATTTGAATTCTTTGACATTTATTTACTGCCTTCTGTTTTTTCATGACAGGATATCTTTCTTTCATAGTGCTAAAAAATTGACTGAGAGAAAGACGATGCAAGGACTCGAGTGAGAATTCGGATTTTACTCATATCTCAGTATTCTTATGGTAGTATTTCACAAATTTGACAGTGAAAACTCACTCAATGTTACTATTTCCAAACGGATTGATGGCTTTGGAACGAGCCACAGCGAAGAAGGTTTATGTTGGCTTCAATAAAAGACTGCTTGTAATAATAAGTAATAAAAAATTAAGAAAGAGCATAAAAGATATAGAACAAATTTGAATTATATGGAGCAAATGTGAATTTTATCTCACAAGTTCACCACATTGGAGTTCGAATGGAAAGTTACAAATGAAAAATGAGAAAAAACCCAAAACGAGTTTTTAATAAGACTACTCAGGCAGCTGTAAGGGTGATTTGAATTAAGATTTCCTAATATACCTAACTAAAGTTTAAAAGCCGTTTCGCTGTTCGGATTTAAATGAGCTGGTTTCCTTCGTATGAGGATTCCTGGAGCAAAAGAGAACAGCCCTGAGTTTAAAAAAAAAATCGCCACCGTGACCTTTTACTCGTGCTGGTCCACGACGCTCCGTGTATTTCATAAACTCTAGATTCTAAGCCTTTAGCAAAGCCTACGGCAATTTCGAACAGTTTAGCAACACTTTGTCGGTGTTATTAAATTTTAAAATTAAGAGATTTTGGAGAACAATGTATAAAAACAGAAATGTGGAAGGGTTTTTAAGATCCATATTTTTCGTGGAAACTGCAAATGAACTGAAGAAACAGAGAGGACATAGTGTGAATGTTGGGTTCTAGACGTATTTTTGAAAAGCTTCAAGTGGGTTACTCTGTCTAGACGAAAAAACGTTCTATTGCAGTTCTCCAAGTTTAAACAAACTCAATCTTCTTATCTGAGCTGCTACCAAACATTGGTCGATATTCTCCATTGACTAAACGATTAGGAATAGCTGGATGTAGATTACATGAGTTCGACGAGCATTTGGAAAAGGAATATGTCGGGTATAATGAGTGCTAATGAATTCCTACTAATTTATAAGATGGAAGATCGACATCGTATAATTGGAGCGCCACACTACCTATACATTATCATTAGACGACACCAACTGTTGGCACTCTTGTGGTGAGGCGACACCTGCAGGTGTCACAGTGACTTTGTGGGAGTGGGCGGCAAGGCTTACGTCTCATTTCCTTTCCGGTGGTCCATTTTAACATACAGAACTATTACCTTGTACTTTTCTTACCAAGCAATGTCTTGGAGAGGACAGAAGTTGTGTTCCGTATTGTTTGGGAAAAGCTCTGTTCAGCACTTAAAAATATCCAAAAGACCGTTTTCTGCAAGAGCTTACTGACCAGAAATCTGTGGTCTAATCGGCAACTATTTCAATTCCAACTGCTATAGAGAATGGTAGTTATCACGTAGAGTGCGAACATACAAAAACATACTGAAACAGAGACTGATAGGTTGCAAAACACTTCTAAATGGTCAAAGTAATGCGTTAGTACAATGGACCATAATAACAACTAGTAGACAGCACCATAACTATCAGTCATACAGAAAAAACGATAAAGCAGAGTTTTTCTACAACCTATTTGTGTTCACTCTTCACGAATTTCCAAAAAAAAAAACGAAAACCGAAAAAAAACTAGCATTTCCAAGAAGGCTGAAAGCCAGCCATCTCCCAGTTCGCGACAAGCCCTAGATTTGGAGTCGTCGCGCGATTGTTAAATTGCGTTAAGCATTTAGCCAATTTATTAAAACCGGCCATGCCGCTTTTAGTAGGATTTTGGTAAAAAGTAGCTTTTTGAAATAAATTTTTAATAAACAGATGGAGAAAAGGTAGTCGATACCTTTTGAAGAAGAAATCTGCATCACGTCGCTAAATGAGTATGCTTGAGGTTGCGGCGATTTGTATATTGAAAAACAGGAAATTGTGCGAAAATGGAATAGCTCGGATTTTTCACATTGCAAACCAAAGATCAAACTACGATAATGTGCACCACGCTCACAAACAGGTTCAGTCTCTTTGGAAATCTGAAGGACCTTGAGGTAATATGAAAAGCACATTGCCAAAAGAGCTCGTGGGGTGCAGTGATTGGAGGCGCCACTGCGACACACGTGGAATCGACCTCCGCGCCTATGGCCCACCAAATCTTCCATGCCTTCGAGGTCTGCAAATTGCTACCAAACTTATCTGGAAGAATAACAGCACTGGCTCGATACATCGGCTGGCCACCGCAAGTCATTTGTGAAGGCCAGATATGCATTCAATCACCTCCAACAATACTTAATGAAGTCGAATGCATGGCGCATCCCTCAGGGATTGATCAACGCCTAGATCTTTGTCCCTTATCGTTTTTATACATTTATAGAACGCGCTGTACAAGAATTATGGGTGAGTTTCTTTTTTAAAGCACAGAAATATTACTTGTGTTTTAGGAGTTGAATACCACTTTAAATGCGTATAATAACCATAAAACAGGAAAAGATCAACGTTACAGTGACTAGTAAGGTATGGTAACTAGTTTAAAAATATTGTTACTGTTCGACTTTCACAGCGACAGTTCTGAATAATCGTAGCTGCGCTCTTTTTGACGAAATGTTCCGCACTTTATGAATGTTTACTGGACAGGATGAATAAATAATACTCAAAGAATAGACAGAAGAAGGCAAAGCGAAATCTTCACACAACTGTCTAGTCAAGGAACTCGTCTGATGTCGATGTGTTGAGACCTGCTGCTGCAAATGCCGAATTTTCCAGATAAACTCATGTCCAAGCACCACTGCTCGCTTTAGACTTAAGCACTTTGTTCGTAAACATTGGATTTACGACATACGTTAAGTTATATCACCCCTTCTTTTCCAATAATTAACTATTTCATTACGACTGGGTAATGTTGTACAGCTTCGATGGCAAACTAGCTTTTCGTTATAGGGAAGGTCTATTAACCGGTTAATCAACTAGGGATAACAACCAACAGCATGCCGCCATGATCCAGGAACACTTTGAAGCGAGTTCCTAAGCAGTCCAAGGTAAGTTCGTACCAACTTAATAAAATATCAGCCAACACAAACGCCTGAAGTGAATAATATATAATTTATTTGATGTGAAAATAGTGGTCATTTTTCAGTGAAATGTAAAGAGAAATGGATAGGGCGCTCGTCGTTGATCGTTCGGTAGGGGATGTGGTATGCATTCGCCTTCATCAAGGATCGTAGAAGTGAGCGAATGAATATTTGGAGAGTGCGAAGATCTACGAAGATTTTCGGCTACAAAATGCAAGTTGTCGTATTCTGACAAAGTGAAAATGTGATCTTATGGAGCCTGCAGCACGCATTTCCTCCACTTTGATGTTTCAAGTCTCACAACAGATGTTTCTTCTACTCCATTGTTTCCAATCTCACATTTCAACAACAAAGGCAGACAAACAAGCAAATTTCGTTCGGCAAAAGCAAACATGACTGCGTCATCCAATGTACTACCATTGGAGTTTGCAGCTCCTGTTCTTCCTTCGGAAGTTCTAAAAACTTAAATATCGTTGGCTCTTTTTTGAAACTTCTGCTTCTAAACATGTTCAAAATTGAAACGACGATGTATAAAAGTTGCATAAACGATTGGTGTCTATAGCAAAGTGTCATCTACATTTATGTGTAATTGAGAAATTGAGAAAAGAAATATAAGGAATTCTTTAATCCCCCGAATAATATCTAATGAACGACAGTGAACAAAAATCGTTTGATCTTTATCAAAACTTTGGGAAGGCAACATAAATTCAACTCCATTAAGAATCATAGAGGTGATTAAATGCATATTTGGCATATAAAATGACCTGCACTGGCCTAGCGATAAATCGATCTGATCTCAACGGTAAAATGGATTTGGGTTGCACACAGCGCTGTGTCGAACCAACGACTGCTCCGTTGTAAGGCCCCTCTCACTACTGTGCTGTATTCTGTGCTTGTAAGGTTAAAGTAAAGCTTAAAATAACGATATTGCTTCTTGAAACCGTTATGCTAACCAGTCAATGTTTTATAATAGCCGATAAATCACTCCAGACACCAGCTTAACCGTTTTCTATCAGCGACTTATGCCCGATAATTCGTTGTTATCTTACTGATATAGCGAGCCAAATTTCAAGCTAATGAGTGTGGCCGATGGACTCATGTTAAAACTCCACCTGAATCTCGGCAGACCATGAAAATGACATTCATCTTCTACTTCCTCGTTCAAACTATCGGCGTATATCGTCGACATTAACCATTTCGGCGTATTCAATATACAATGTTAATGAAACGAAAAACAATTCTGTGGAATGGAGCGTTCGTCTAAGGAAAAGAAGATAATTGTGGCGAGCACCATCGTGGACCCTTTTCCATAAGTTCAAAATGTTCTATCAAACACTTTAGCGCACTTAAAAACCACTACAGTTGTCTATTACACATCAACAAAGTAATACTTAGTCAACGTGAGTGCGTTTCAAGTATAGGAATAGGATCAATGGAAATAATCAAAATGAAAGGCTGCTGAAAGGAGATGTAAAAAGCATTGTCGCTCAATGTTCGGAGAATGCTAAGGAAAAAGTAATCGTTCGACCCCTACACCAGAAAACTATTAAGTAAACTAGAACGAGAATCCTGGAAATTAAAACTTGTGAGATTAGCGCAATTTTTGGAGACTTCACGTAATAAACGAGTGGTCACTGATTCCACACAGCTTGGCCAACGAAGGTCTACTATCACGACAACTGCCTTGTTTGGCAAAGACTGTCACCAATCCATGAAGGTTTTGCGGTGAAAATCTGAGTAACGCAGAGATATCCTATGAATTCAGCGCTTGTCAGCTACACCAATACTCGACGAGATTCATGAATCATTATTAAGAGGAAGATCTAAAACGCGGCCGAATCCAGACTTAAATTTGAAGACTTTCCTGGATAATGGATGTGATACAATGAAGTGAATGGAGGAACGGTTGATATCATGTAATATGTGAAACTGTAGCATGCAAATAGAACAGAATAAGAACTTATAAGTAGCTACTGGAATTTATCAACAACATTAAAAGTCCTCTACGTGGAGCTATGTAGTAGGTAGAATTTATGAGTGACATTATCACTATCGTTAATGAGGGAGGATTACACAAATTGAGCTACACTGTACTATTATGTGCTTTGAGGAAACTGAAGATATCGAATAACAATGAAATACGTGTAATTTTTAGAAGGACAGCTGCACATGATAACATTAATTACCAAAAGCACTGAAAACTTAGCAAAACAAATGTCTTTACTGGGTACGAAACTGCAGGAAGAAACTTCGTCAGCGAAAATGTTTTAAAGATGTTCTGAGTTGAGAAGGTCCTGTGAGTTCGAAATTGAGATGAATACCCCCTAAATTTTTACTAGGCAAACTGAGAAGGGCTCATTGCAAGTTAATTCAAGGAAATAGGGAATTAGAAATAAGGAATAAACTAGGTTTCACATCACTACTCATTGGGTATCGTTAGAGTAGTATCATTAGAGTAGTATTAGCAAGGGAAATTAGTGTGATTACTGAAATAGCTGAACAGATAAGCAAAGGAACAACTCTTTGAATTTCTTGAGTGCAAACTCAAGGACAAAAACATTATTTGAAGACTGTTTTTAGTCGTTTTGGGCGGTTAAATGAAATGTGGGCCATCTGACGATATTATATGGATGTTGAGACGGTTTAGATTAGAGATTAAAGGGACACTATGAATGTGCCCTCGCTCTTATGTCTTAAAGGTTAAGCATCAAATATTCCGTGTTTCCTGGTTATGAAGAACGACAACAAAAAATTCTTTCATTGCGGACTCCTGTCATTGCTTACTTGACACTTTCCAGAATAACCCGTTATTATGAAAGACCGTCCACGCCTACTCTCCACTTAACTAATGTGATGTTAGCGCATTTCAGATACGCTCTGAAATGCCACGAAACGTATATATTCCATTGCGTTATCATTTCGCCACCAAAGTCGGGCAGTCTAGGACCCATTTGGACCACAGGGAAAGTTTGCCACCTCAACGATAGGATTCACTTAAATCTCTACCATATTTGCATTCTTTCAGTGTTCGGATGGAAGTTCCAGTCTCTTTCGAAAAAAATTGTTTCCTTGAATGCGTATGAACGCCTAAAGGTTACGGAACCTGTCAAAGCACAATCGCTAGTGCACATTTAGAATTATTTAATCAGTTGTAGCTAGTAGAATTTCTAAGCGCACTCATTTTATGAAGGTATTGGAGAAAAAGATCATATACTCTTAAAATATCACCTAAGAGGTATTCGGTAGGTAAGAGGTATTCCTAAGAGGCACATATTCGTTTGTCTTGGCATCTACCTGAAGAACCGATTACCAACCCGCTGGCGTGGGTACGATGTAATCGAAAGGCACATTAAGCAACAAACGTGATCAGATCTTTCACTTCAGAAAATGATGATTGAGCAAGAGAAAATGCTTCGAGAGATGTAGACGGTTACTGCTCTACTTTCTTTTTAACACAGATGTTATAACTTTAATGAAGCTGAGATATTTGCAAAACTCTGGACCGCAGGTGTCTATGGTGGGGAACGAATGCGCTATTGTCCTTTCCGGGGAGTAACGCGCTCACCACCACACCATGCGGGTCCTTCGTTTCGCCTGTCTCTCAGCTAGTCCTATCGATCTTTTGCCATCAGCAATCACCAAACAGCGGGATTGACCTGGGGAGCGCAAATCGGTAATGAACCCAATTAAGCTGAGGCCCCAGTTATAACTATAACCGGGTGATTGCTGATGGCAAAAGATCGATAGAACTAGCTGAGAGACAGGCGAAACGAAGGACCCGCATGGTGTGGTGGTGAGCGCGTTACTCCCCGGAAAGGACAATAGCGCGTTCGTTCCCCAACATAGACACCTGGGGTCCTGAGGTTTGTAAATATCTCAGCTTCATTAAAGTTATATTTCGCAATATACCCTGCCATTAAAAAGAGTAGGCAGTAAACAAAAACGGTACAGATGTTATACTGAATAGTAGTAAAACAATAACCTACAGTTGTCATCGTTCATTCGACTGCGTCAAGATCAATTAGGATCCCTTCTCAACAACGGAATCCAGCAAAAACGACATCTTCACCGCTTTTTATAGCGATCGAAATTATTAGAACACCCGCACACTCGAGTGGGAATAATCTGCGTCACCATTTCTGTTTAATGAGCTTAGACTTCGTTGCCTTATGAGCCTAAAAATAAATGGATTCTGATGTGTCTCCGCTCATTCTGACGGCATTTAATAAAGGCAATCCAAAAGAAATTAAGGAGCGAAATTGTTTCCCTACAATAAAATCTTACCTGTCATGGTTTTCTCGTAACGGCTTCTTAAAGGTTATATCATTAAAGAGGTAAACAGTAATTCTACGAAATTTCTCAATTTTTCGTGGATTAATGCCTGTTTTAAAGTAACGTTCTTCGTAATGAAATGTGCTATCTATTTTCATGGTCGACAAGAGTTTCTAATACAAATGCTAAAGGTCAAAGAGTTATTCGAATTCTAATAAAGGATAAAGGATAAAGTGGTATCACGTTAACGACTCCGGAGGAATGGAATGCTCGATGAGCCACGGGCACGGGGATCGCTTCCACATGTGTGTTACAGGATGACTCCGACCACTGCGCCACAAGCGCCCTACGAATTCTTATGAGACTGTCATGTAAAGTCGAATGGGTTTAGAGAGTACGAATACTTCTCAACGTGTTGGTCATAGACAAACACAGATAGTTGATGTTGACTGGGTAATATATTGGTGCAAATAAATACTTTTGATAAATTTACATTTGCACATTTTGCTGCAAATTTTCTAGGAAAAGTAAGTGTATTTCCAGTACCTCACATAAAAATTAAATTATCATTACTAATGAATCCCATCGCTCGATATGTGATAAGAATACCATACGAAATGCGCATTGGGCTCAATGCGTAGGTTTGCATACGTGTGCTAAAAAACGATCGATATGCTCACAGCGTTAGAGTAAAATATGCTAGGCCACGTGGCTAATTTAATTCGTTGAAAGCTGTGGCATTTTCTAGAATTTTGTAGGTCGAATGTGCATCTTTTGCAAAACATTCACGCAATCCTAATCGTTTTTGTTTACTGCCTACTCTTTTTGGCAAAAGATCGATAGAACTCGCTGAGAGACAGGCTATACGAAGGACCCGCATGGTGTGGTGGTGAGCGCGCTACTACCCGGAAAGGACAATAGCGCGTTCGTTCCCCACAAAAGACACCTGCGGTCCAAAGTTTTGCAAATATCTCAGCTTCATTAAACATTCACGCAATTTTATGGATCACCTTGTTTATCAAGACATCATATAAAATGGTTGAGTTCTGCCTAATGTTATCTTCCCTCATATGAGGGATCTCGAGCCGGATAGTCGCTAGGCTACGCAGCGCGTCTTCAGGTGGCGGATAGGGGGTTAATCACGAACCAAAAGCGACCTTCGCTTCCCGGAGACGCAGCTGGATCTAGGGGATGGACTCCCTGTTTCTGCTGCCCCATTTGGCACATATTTTCTGTATTTGCTAGGCGTATTCATGCATGCGTGTGTGAGTGCGTTCTCGCTTTACGCGGATTGTATTCTACGAGTCAACTCGGCCAAAAGCCTGCAATCAAGTGAAAAGGAAGTATATGACAGGCGGTTAAAAGAGTTGCCTCCAACAAATAAGCTCCATGTCCACTCTGGGAGAACCTGGCAAGCTACCCGTGAGTATAACCAGCCCCCACGTTCAGAGCCCAGCAAGCTATACGTGGGTATTAAATATGCCAAACACAGTAAAAAAAACGGGCCTCATTCCCCTGACCCTGAAAGAGCCCCCAATTTCGAAGCGTTGGGTAGGACGAGTAAAGAGAGGCTGCTAAAATCTCAGGGCCAATGGAAGCTGCCTAGATCAAGAACTATGGTGACGATCTGTACCTACAACGCACGTACACTTGCATCCGAGTCGTCGATAGAGGACTTGCTCATGCAAGCAAGAATGATAAGGTACGACGTCATGGGCCTCGCCGAGACGAGACGACTCCACCCATTCAACGCCGTCTATGATACTGGAGAAGAACTGTTCCTCGGAACATGCGACAGTAGAGGGGTCGCCGCCGTTGGCGTTCTCGTCAACACGAATTTGTCCAGGAACATCGATTCATTCGAACAGCATATAACCCGAATTGGACATTTACGATTAAAAAGATGTGGATGAACACCGGCTTTGACAATCTTCGTCGTTTACGCGCCAACATTAAGCTATGACGAAGAAAAAGTCGAAGCGTTCTACATGGACTTCAAGAAGTTCCACAGAGAAGGCCACACATTCTTCAAGGTCACCATTGGAGATTTCAAAGCCAAGATTGGACCAGGAAGAACGTCTGAGGAACGTCACATTGGAACCCACAGATTTGAATGGAACAAACAGGGTGAGCGGCTCTCTGAGTTTATCATGGGGACCAAGAGCATTCATGGTAACTCGCAATTCCAGAAGCCCCACCTTCAACGCTTGACGTGGGAGTCTCCCAATGGAGAGTAAGAGGATAAAAGGATAAAGCTCTCGGCGTTGATCAATCCCTGAGGGATGCGCCATGCATTCGACTTCTTTAAGTATCGTTGGAGGTGATTGAATGCATATCTGGCCTTCACAATGACTCGCGGTGGCCGGCCGATGTGTCGAGCCAATGCTGCTATCCTCCCAGGAAAATCTTGCACTAATTTGCCGACCCCGGAGGGATGAAAGGCTTGGTGGGCCATGGGCGCATTCCACGTGCGCTTCGCAGTGGCGCCTCCAACCACAGCGCCACACGTGCCCTATGGAGAGTACCATAACGAAATAGACCACACCATAGAAAATAGAAACCCTTGCCTAACAGATGTCGCTGTTGTCCCAAAATTCTACACGGAATAAGACCACCGTCTTCTTCGTACAAGATTCTATTTTCCGCGGAAAGGAGAGAAAGCCGCTAAATTCAAGAACCGCAGTCCCAGAACCACCATGAACCTGGACTTATTCAACTCATTAGTTGGCTGTTGGAAAGATGCCGTTGTCAACAACATCGACGAGGAATATGATCAGCTCATTCAACATCTTCACGTTAGCGCTTTGAAAGCTGAGAGTTCGAAAGTCACCACGAGACGTCTGTCTCCAGAAACCATCCAGCTAATACGCCAGCGTGGAATCGCACGAGCTGCAGGCAACCGCGAACTAACGTTCGAACTTGCGGAACAATGCAGACAAGGGTGAAAGAAGATCTTAAAGAGAGAAGAGCAGCAGTAATGGTCGAAGCTGCAGAGGCTGGGAAAAGCATTTGCAAGGCCCGCCGAAGCTTCGCCAATTACAAGACCAAGATGGTTGCACTCCGACGCCCAGACGGAACAATAACAGCGTCCAGAAAGGCAATGGAGAAAACCATCCGCGAATACTACTCAGATCTCTTCTATAGCCACGTCCACCTCCTGCCATATGAAATAAAAGAGGATGGATATGTTGTACCACCGGTTCTCCCTTCCGAAACGCGACATGCCATTTCGTCGGTGAAAAAACGGAGAGCACCAGGTCCGGACAGAATAAGATTGGAACATCTGAAGAACCTTCCGCCAGTCCTCGTAAGCACACTGGCTCGGCTCTTCACACATTACCTGTCTGAATGCAAGGTCCCTACTCAGTGCAAGACCAGCGAAACCGTGTTGTTGTTCAGGAAGGGCGACCTACACCATATAGGCAACTATCGCCCAATCTGCTTGTTGTCCGTCCTCTACAAACTTTTCTCTCGAGTCATCCTGAACAGGATTGACAGAACACTGGACGAAGGACAGCCGTGCGAGCAAGCAGGGTTTCGAAAGGGATTTAGTACGATGGACGACATCCACGCGACAACAAGGCTTATTGGAATATCGCGAGAGTACAAAAGACCGCTCTGTCTCACTTTCATCGACTTACAGAAGACCCTTGTTTCAATTCAGATAGAAGTAGTCATGGAAGCCCATGGTAGTGAAGGAGTCCGTATTCAGCACGTAAGGATTCTTCGTGAGCTGTACAAAAATTTGACAACCAAAATTTCACCATTCTACAACGATATTAATGTAAACGTCAAAAGAAAAGTTAGGCAAGGCGATACAATCTCGCCAAAATTTTTTACCACCACCCTCCAGAACGGCATGCGAACATTGGAATGGGACAACATGGGAGCGAAAATCGATGGTCGGCAGTTGCACCATCTTCTCTTTTCTGATGATATCGTCCTTATAACACCAGACATTAGCCAAGCGAAACGTATGCATGCCGACTTTGACGAAGCTTGTGAAAACACTGGTCTTCGACTAAATCTCACAAAAACGATGTTTATGAAGAATCGTTTGGTTTCCTTTGCCCCATTCACGTTCAACGAAACGAATATCCTCGAATGCTCCAGTTATGTCTATCTAGGTCGGGGAATCAATGTGATGAACGACTTAGCTCTAGAACTGAGCAGAAGGAAACGAGCGGCTTAGGGAACTTACAAGAGCATCGAGGATATAGTGAGGAGAAGAAAGAACACTCGACTCCGTGCCCACCTTTTCGACTCAACGGTTCTTCCTGCCCTAACGTATGCGTCAGAAACCTGGTCACTGCGCAAGCAGGATGGAAGATCACTCAGCGTTATCGAACGCGTAGTCGGGAGGACGATGCTAGTAGCATCCCGTTTCACATAAGTAAGGGATGTGATCCGAAGCTCCGACCTACGTCAACGATCGAAAATCAAAGATGCCGTTCTATACGCCATAAACTCAAAGATAAGGTGAGCCGGAAGCGTAGTGCGTATGAATGATAACCGATGGAGAAGAGCTGTTTGTGACTGAATTCCTATGGGTTACAAACGTATTGCAGGAAGACCACCGACCCGATGGTCAGAGTTCTTCTCGAAGAGTCAAGAAGAAAGATGTGATGCTCGACGAGTCTCTAAAGCGAGCAGAACCCATTGGGCTACTCTTGCACGCGACAGGGAAAAATGTAGGATATACTGGCGCCCACTCGAGTCACTCGACGATCAAGGAGGCTACAGGTGATACAGGTGAATGCTAAGACCTACGATGTGTACTTTTACAAGTTTCTAATGATTTGCTCGTCCTGAAACTAATCGAGGATTTCACACTTGTATTTTTTAAATTGGTACATCTTTCCCCAGAATGAGCTTCACTAATTGTAATGAAAATCGTCAGGATTTGCAGATTATTGTGCACAAGAAGCAAGTTTCTCCATTTTTTTTGCGCAAAACTCTTTAATTCTGTAGAAGATGAGACCAGATCAGGCATTTTCGACTTCGAATTTGTTTCTGAAGGGTTTCTCTCAAAAGGAGTTGTCAAGATGCTGAGTAAAATGTTAGTCGGTAAACGAGAGGTTGGGCAAGTACTCTTGTTGAAGTAGGATTAGCTTAGTTCGTTCCGATTTTGTAGCTCTTGTTCTTGGAATCGGCACCACTGCATCGAAAGTACGAACGGCTGCCAATTCGTGCGGTATCCATTTATCGAACTTTCTCGACTCTCAAAGCTGCTTCGAAATTAATAATGTGCTAATAATGTAATAATAACGTGCTAATACAGAGTTCTTCTGCAAGTTCTCCCACACATGTGCGTGTACTTGCTTCCATCAAAACCTTCGAATCATCGTTGCCGACAGAAAAAGAATGTTCCTCATCTTCAACGTGGAATTCGCTACTATAAAACCTTTGAACCCTACAACACACAAGAGCAAATTATTAAAATCCCTGCGTTAATTTTCAAACAGTCTAATGTGCATTACTGCAATAAACGATGCCCGATTATATGCTAGAAATAAGTGCTATTTCTTAATTCGTTATCGAATGGACCGAAACCACTTCCATTGGGTGATTAAATGGATTCTTTCCAATTTTTCCTTGGTTCATTGAATGGACTGCATTCTTGTTAATGAATTTCAGAACGAAACGATTGTCATTTTCTCCACTTTATCGAAACATTTCAACTTCAGTTGTTACCTAAGTTGTATGGAAAGTCTCACCATACTTCTGATCTGAATTGCTAATCCAGCAAACAGACATGAAGAATTCCTTCACGCAGTCCAGAATCCTTTAAAATACTGCTTCAAAGCCACAACACTATGGAGATGAGGAATTATGTTGTGGCAAAATAATTGTTTATGCTTACTGTATGGTAAGCTTTGCTGCTATTGACGATTATCAACAGATCGAAGACGAAGACCGAGGAGCTAGGATTCTCGCTGCAACGGTCTATAGTAGACAAATACCACCAACATTTTAACAGTGGGTTGGATAGGAAAAACTCATTTAACTGTGAACTTTAAGTCAGGCTGCATAAAACAATCATATATCCCACACTGGCTCAACTTGGCAAAACTGCCAAGCGTCAGTCTAAAGATATCTAAAAACTAATCAATCTGTCTTTGGAAAAAGCGAAGATGATGAATCGTTAGTTAGAATAAATATTTTCCTCTTGTCAGGTTAATAATCCTAGAATCTAAAAATGGTACTAGCATTCAAAAAACTCAACGAGAATGACAGTAAAGGACTGGAAAATATCAAATTTTTATAAAACTACGATAATGCTGGGATATTTGTTAATCTCCGGACAGTAGGTGTCTGCGGTGGGGAAAGAACGCACAATTGTCCCTTCCGGGGAGTAACGCATTCACTACCACACCATGCGATTCCTTCGTTTCGCCTATCTCTCAGCTAGTTCCGGAAAGGGCAACAGCGCGTTCGTTGCTCACCGCAGACACCTGCAGCCCGGAGTTTTGCAGATATTTCAGCGACATTGTAATTGTTTCACAAATAATACCCTACCGTGAGCCGAAGTTTCAGTAGCCTTTTCTTACATTTCTAGGGTGCAAACATTGTCCTACTGGCGGCCACGTTCATATGTACGGTCGGCTTCAATTTAATGATCTTAGTATTAAAGCGTTAGGTACTAGTTGTTATTGCTTGTTACGAGTGGTTTACTTTGGGTCCCCGCACATCCATGCTGGTAACGTTTCGATGATATCTTCTTCATGGTTTCAGGAAAGATTTCTTCCTTGTGATTAAAATCCTACCAGAACATCAACGATTACTGCGACTAGACCACCAATCAGCCCACAACAACTTAGAAAGCCCTAACTATCTTCATAACGCTGAAACCGACAAAACTGTATGATAGTGTTGAATATCCAAATTGCCAGACCCCATATGAGAAATTACCATTTCCACTTAATACTGAATAGAGGAAATGTTAACGCCAAGACTAGAGCAAATGGTTAATTTTTACTTCGGTGGCCTTCCTATCCAATAGATAGTAAATAAGAGAAAAGAAATTTGTCGTTAACCACTACCGCAATTAAAGCCGCAGCTCACCGCGAGCACAAAAAAGAAATGGTTTTGAGGAGAACTTCAACGCAAAGAGATAGTATGGTCTGTCCAGTGAATTAGTAACAAGCACTATCGAAAAACTAGAAATCAATTGGAGAGCGTGAAACTACTTGAATAAACACAGCGCATGAAGTAGAGACTAAGGATCATTCCCATTCGTTTCGTAACTGTTATGACTTTAATACTGTTTTATTGTAATTATATTCTTCATTGAGTTAGAGGTGTCATGCAATGGGTAAAGGCTCGGTTTTTGGTTCGATCCAGTGTCTCGAGCAAACCAAATATCTTATTTAAATAAATAAGCAGAAGATTTGCCCAGCAGGATAAAAAGACTAGTACCCAGGATCGACTTTCTATTAACCTCGGCATTGTATTACGAATTCGTCGTTTTCTGTCATAGCAATTATTGTATGGAAGTAAACCAGGCTCTGAAGAAGGCGATTCTGCCGAAACGTCAGCTGCGATTGTGTTGTATTTGTATTATTGTATGGAAGTAAGCGTATGCTGTTTAACAACCTCGCGACTGTTAAGAGAAAAAACGATAAAAAGACTAGTTTGATACGTTGATATGCTACCAAAAATCTCCACATTGTCGAAGTATGTATTCATTGTCTCCCAAAGGCTTACGGCCTTATCGTGGCTTGGAGGTGTTCCTGGGTGTCGGAAAGTGATGTACAGCGAGGAGATTCGTCACCCGGCAGGGTCTTTCAAACTGAGAAGGAACCCAGCTTTTCCATCAGAAAGCCTAGCTAAGAGTAAACCAATTCTAGGATCCACCGACCACCGTCCTGTTATCAAAGTCGCATGGTGGCAAACCTACCACCGATCCACAAAGGCTGCGACTGCCTGTGCTGGAGAAGATCTGGAGCAGACTTTGGCCAGGCTGACCTCGTGATTCCAGGAAACCACAATGGCTTAACCAACATATCTCTGAAAAGCGCTGATTATACTGGCACCCGCATAATCACTGAGAACGGGCCGTTCAACTATCAAGTGAGTAAGTATGTATTCATTTATCTTTGCGATGCAAGCAATGGAGTCGAAGGCATAGCGTGTCCCAAAGAGATTGATCAACGCCGTACACTTTTTCCTTCGTCTTGTCCACTAGTATTCATTATGACTGAAGCAGTCTTCAGACTTTTCTTCCAAAACCTTAGAGAAATTTCTCGAAATAAGAGCAAGTCTGTGTATAAGCTTGTCATGATAAAACGACTTAGTTGTTGAAGTCATTACTATTACAATGACACATCTAGTTATTTTTGGTGCAGTAATAACTGATTAAATAGCAATAGCAATGCTAATTGTTGAAGGCGATGGCTCAATTTTTTTCTTTGGGTCTTTAATGCATTACAATGGGTTACGGCAAATCGGCGCATGTAGCGCAGCGGTTAGAGGCGTCCTGCAATACGCATGGGCTCAATCCCGCTCCCAAATTCATCATGCCTTCCATCCCTCAGTGATTAGCGAATTTAGCTCCAGACCCATCTAGGAAGATAAGAGCAGTCGATACATTGGTAGGCCATCACGTATTGGTCAGATACGCATACAACAACCTCCAGTGATATTTAATGAAGTCGAATGCATGGCGCATTACTCAGAGATTGATCAACGGCGAGATTTTTATCCTTTATCCTATCATGTGAGATGGCCGATGAGTTGGATAGAGTGCGTTACAAAACAGAAAACTAAAAAAAAGAGCTACACTTCTTTCGCGTAGCAAAAACGATTGGTTTCTCGATCCAATTATGATGTGGAACGAAAAATATTTTCTCTAAAAAAGTGACGCCACTCTATGAAATGCATACATTTTCCACAAATAAATTTGCAGCAGAGAAAAAGTCATGCTGTACGTCGCTGGATGGATGTCAATTAGATAAATCTATTAACTTCAAGGATATCGGTGCCTGGTAGAACTGAGTGGTGACAGGGACCACAATAATATTTACCAAAAACTGAAAGATTTCCGACCGGTGCTAAGTAATGGAAATGGACTGATTCTGTTACAGGATATTGAGTGACAACACCTTGCACGCTCAACACTACTTGAAAAACAAAAAGAGCCCAATTTGAGGATTTGCCTGACCGTTTGGCGACTATTTGTATCCTCTTCTCAAGTGTCACGACAACTACTTGCTGAGCGAGTAGTTACTCAAAATGTCCTTAGAATAAATGTGAGCAACAAAATCGGAGAACTGACGAACAAACAGACTCATTTCTTATTGGAAAGCAAATGTGCAGCCTACGTGGTTTTAATTTTGATAAGTAGAATATTCTATTAGCTAAGATATTTAAAGATGAACCGTTGTGAACCGTATCGATTCTAAATGTATTTAGATCTGAGCGGATATCATCTTACGCTCTATTAAGACTGCATGTAGATGAATTCTACTTTTCAAATTTTGAAAAATCTAGTGGAGATTAAGAAATGTTCTAATGTGTGTTGCAAAGAATTGTAGCTTTTAAGCAGTTCTTTCATTGACAGCGTTAAAAACGATTAATATTATCAAGGTTTTTTTTTTATAGAACACTGTTCTCTTTTCGTAAATTTTCCTTGGTGTTTCATCGGTCCTATTTCGCTTCTTCGTGGCTCCATGTCAAAGTCTAATTTCGGGGCTGGGCTGTTGATCTTAAAGCATTGCAAGAAAAATGAAGCATAACTTTAACAATCAAATTAAAAGCCATTGGAATATATAAATTTTGGCTAACATGATCCAGATGTACTGAAATCCAATTCTAAAAGGCATCAGGCCAAGATATCTTAAAACTATTTTTAGGAGCAATTCGGTTAGGGAACAATGTCTTAATTGGCAACTATTGAGATATAGTTTTCTACATGATTGAACTAACATGAGATTGGTACGAAATCCTGATATTAAGATATTGTTGAAATAGTTTCCAAAGTGGTAAGCGATTTCTGAGAAATTAGATCAGTTCGGTGGGTGGAGCAGGATTTCACTGCCCAGTGCGTTCAATTTCTGTAGGTTTAGTAGCGGAGCGTACAGTCGGGTTTTGACGGTCAGGACCATTGGAGCATATCTACTCACCAAAGCTGAATAAATACGTTGACTCTGATGTATTCCATCGATTATCTGGAGTACGTCTCTGATATAATCGTTTTGCCATGGTTTTGATAGTTTAGAGAATGCCGTCATTAACAAACCACAGAAGAGTAGCTGTTAAAAAACGGCACACTTCAAACCGATAAAATTCTCAGATTGTCGGCCTATCTTACGACGGAGGCATTTATCGAGCCTTCCCATCCTTTCGATTTCGTTCAAATGCTGTCACACCTGCATTTGATGAGGATAAGTCGAACGGTATGTAGTTACAAGAAGGATCGGGGCTTCATTGATTTCTCTTGATTGATCGTTGTCAGCTCCTAATAGCTCAATGCACTACACAGCTCATCTTCAAGATTCATACATCCTTTTCAAAACATCTTGAATAGCCATTGCACCATACATTCATTGGTAGTTCCTGTGCTAATTATGTCTCGTCGTCGCTTTTAATGACCCGTTCTGAAGCTAAACGAGAAAGTCGCTCGGATTTCCTTCTTCTCTAACATCGTTTTCAAAGTCTACAATGCATATAAGATAGATGACTAATAGTAAATCACTGGAGAAAAACGTAAAGCGGGTGATAATTATACTCCATTTGCATGCTGCATGACCACCGTTATTTAACGGTGTTTTTCAGTATGAAGTGGTATTCTTAAGCAACGAAAAAACAGCAATTATTTTCGCAGCAAACGAATCTATCCCAAGTTTGTGCTTATTTACATATTTGATTAATTTATGTCTTATATGAGCACCTTTAGCCGGTAACGTGATGTTGATGAAGGCAATTGCCCTTTCACATTGTTATTAGTCAGTAACCATAAGTAATGCTGTGATAGATTAACACATTGGAGAACACCGTTAAATTGGCGGTGGCTGAAAAAATGCTTAACTTGTCAGCGATTTAAATGCGAACACGAACAACTTCTCAACAATGGAGGGCTCGGAGAGTATGAGGCATCACCATGTTATAAAAGAAGCCAAATTTGAGGCAGAGTATTGCTACTAAACGTAGAATTTCTTATTACAATTGATTTGCCAAACACATTCTTGTCAAAATTTCGAGGAAATTGAAAATATAATAAACTGAAATTTAACACTGTACGCCTACATAACGAATGGGCGCGTGTGGCGCAGTGGTCGTATGCCCCACTGCGACACAAGCGTGGAATCGATCCCCGCGCTCATGACATACCATGCCTTCCATCCCTCCGGGGTCGGCAAATTAGTACCAGACTTGCCTAGGAGGATAGCAGCACTGGCTCGATACATCGGTGGGCCATCGTGAGTCATTGTAAAGGTCAGATATGCATTCAATCATCTCCAACGATACTTAATGAAGTCGAATGCATGGCGCATCCCTCTGGGATTGATCAAAGCCGAGAGCTTAATCCTTTATTTATCCTTTTACATAACAAACATTACCGGTTTTATTTTGATTTTAGCGGATTTTAACCTGCATTTTTAATGCGTCATACCACGGCTCTGAAGGAACCTTATTTATCGAGCTTTATAACTTACACATTTCTGTTAACAAAAAACAAGTTTATTTTTACCGCATACATTAAATAGACTTTTGAAGGCAAAGTGTTCGTAAAAGGCACTTTTGATTTCCACTTGTTTATGAAGTATTTCACTTAGAGTTATCAAGATGCTAAAGCGGAATTGCAGCCGGTAGACAAGAGGTTTGCGAGCGTTGTAAACCGAGTTTCGTGGTGCAGCTCGTTTGGCAATTGCAATTATACTTTATCAACAGCATCTCTGCGTGTTATTGTGGTGGTGCATTGATACCAATCTGCTGACTAAAGCGGGGAGCAGAGGTTGATGATGTCTGGTGCGTTTCGGCGACCTGCTAGACAGACGTTCATTTCCACCGCAGTCATTTCACCCCACACCCGAGAAATTTGTACCAGACCTTTTTTGTGAAGAGTTCATTCCCTGCTATCGAACTAGAAACGCTGAACAAAGCAGTTCCACTGGTACGGTGATTCCTTCATATATTAAACCCATTCGCAAAATTCGAAATGCCAAGCATCCGAAATCAAATTTGCCACTGTTTTATTTGCTTTTCGTATCCTGTGCTAGGCCAACTTTTGTATTTCTAAAATTTCGCTTCTATATTTTTGACGTATTTGTACAAACAGAGGCAATCCGTTCATTTTCATGCTACGGAAGGCTTTCCGTATTCTGCAACAGCTTCTCTGATATCACGAATGAATGAACAGATTAAACAAGCTACCGCTATACTTCAACTCGCCGGCAAGAACCATTCATTATCCCAGTTGCTGGCCAATTTGCTGAAAAGTAAAAATGAATTCATTATTTTCGTGATTGAATGAGTTTTGACACTGGCGTACCTGCCCTCTTGTAAAGCATATAAGGTGGAATACATTGATGAAACGGGTAGGCCACTGCTCGTCCGTATAAGGAGGAGCTAGTTGGGAAACTTAAAATAGAACAGAATACTCCACTAGGGACGCATGAAACGCTGGCATAGTGGAGATGTTGAGATAAATGTCACTATCTTCGCGCAGGAAATTAAAACAGCGCGAAAAACAAGGGGTTTTGACAAACTCCGATAGTGAATGCATAATAACCATGTGACTTCACAGAATAAGTTAGACCGATTTTTTAAACTGAGAGTGGCATATGTTAACTCTTTGCGGTTGGTCTCCACCATTTGGTAGAGGACTCGTAAAAAAACAGACTAACACAAAGTCTAAAGGTGTTTTACGCTCGTCAGCCAAGGAGGGGGCCTGTCTTACATAGAAAGCCTAGTTGCTTTCATAATACGTTCAACATCAAAATAGAGAATTCTCGTCAACCGCTTATCATTCCCATGGGAAAAGAGGTTTAACAAGGCGACAACATCTTGCCAAATCTGTTTACAGTCACAATGCAGTGGATAATGAAGTCGCTCACCAGGTAATATAGAAGAATTCACTTTAATAACAAATCCCTATCAAGCTTTCGCTTTTCCCTGGACATATTCATAGTTTCAAGGAGTGAACAATAGTAAAAATCGATGACATCATTCTTATAACATCAAACATTGGCCTGGCGAACAAATGCTTGCCTATTTTTACAACGTTTGTGGAAAGATTGGTCTTCAAATAAACCTCATAAAAACAGTGTTCATGAACGACGGATTGGTCTCGTATGCGCCATTCACGCTGAGCGGAACGAAGATCTCGAATCTTCTAGCTACGTCTATTTCGGTCGGTAAGCCAATATAATGAACGATTTAGCTCTAGAGTTGGGCAGTAGGAAGCGCAGGGCTTGGGAAGTTTTCAACAATATCAAGAATTTAGTGAAGAGAACAAAGAGCACCCGACTTTGTGTCACCTTCTTAACTACATGATTCACCCTGGATTAATGTATTGGTTACAAACCTGGTCGCTATACAAGCAAGATGAAAGATCACTCGGCGTTACAGAAAGCGTAATAGAAAGGATGATGTTAAGAGTACCCCGTATCACCCAAGCGAGAGAAGAGAACTCGCGACTTAAGTCAACGATCGGAAGTCAAAGACGCCGACCTTCATGCCAAACTGACAAAGATAAGATGGGCCGTATAACTAATGCGCGTCAACGAGAACCAATGGAGAAGGGCCGTTAGCGACTGGATTTGCCGGAAGTTAAACGAACAGCAGCAAGACCACCAACCCGTCGGTCAGAAGCCTTTAAGGAAACATTAGAAGAAAGATATGAAGTTCACCAGGTCTCTAGAGCAAGCAGAACCCACTGCATTAATTTTGCACGTAACAGGGTGAAATGGACGGTTTGTTAGCACTCGACTCGCTTTTCGATCAAGGAGGCGAGAGGTGACAATTGACACCAGTGAAGTACAGATTACGCTCAATGAGATCAACGAAGCGGAAAAAAGGATTGGATTGTGCATAGGATGACCCGGTACACGCGAAACTCATATTGCAGGGCTTGACAAATCGAACTGTATAGCCACCTGATTCCATAAACCACCTAGTACGTGCAGAGTGAACCTGGAGAATAATATAAAAGAGGAATTACACCTAAAAAAAAATAGAATGGGGCGTGTTGAGCCTCTCAAGGAAACAACCGACCAAGTAAAAAAACCGAAAATCCGCGCTCTCCTCTTAGATTCAGCAGTCGTTACAACGCTCCGTATTGCAGCAAACGTGAGCTGGTACAACATCAAGGACACTCCGTACTAATCACAAAATACTTGGAGGATGCCTTCTAAAATATGACCGGCGAATACAGCCCCTAGTTAGAATAGAAAGCTCAAGGATTCGAAATTTGTCTGGTCTTCGAGACTCATGACATTACACATCCATGACGAAACATAGATGCGAAGTTTTTACAATAACAAATGGTGGCAAATAGACAAGAAGTACAGTGGAGTGGACTCCAAGGAAATGCATTTGTAGCTAAAGTCGGTCATCTGTACTTGCAAACGGAAACGATTTAGAATCACGGAATGTGCCTCGCGATCGTTGGAATATACGAGGCCGACCACCATCGTGAACGACTACTGGGCGAGAAAAAACAGATGAGAGATGTGCTGGAGCACTCATCACTTGTGGAGACGGGCTATCCATGTACACAAGTAAGCATTCCTGTTCTATTATAGAACGTGGTGCGTTTGTAGCAGAGTAGCTATAGGTGCCCAGCAATATACAATAGACCGGATTGGTTCGATTCCACGATTCGGACTCACTAGGCCTTCCAACCATCCGAAATGAGCGAAAGCATACCACATTGGTATGTGAGGATAAAAACACTGATCTGATATATAGGTAAGCCACCGTAAAGTTATTTTATAGGCCAGGTCCAACTTTACAAAGTTATATGCGTAGCGCCTCCATCATAGGTTAGCAACACACTGCATGAAGTATACCTTCATGAAGAACGAAATGCCACCCAATATAAAGAAGTAGAACAAAATTTGTTGAGTCTGCCCTAAAACTTCAACATCATCAACTACAAGTGAATAAAGCAATCGACACCAAATCTCGTAACCTAAATGATACGAAATTTAACACCAAGTTCTTCCAGAAAAAAAGCATTTCAGAACTGTTTGCAGACTCCTAGCAAATAAGAAGGCAAGACGATAAGTGTAATATGTGTGCAACAAATTGAGTTCACCGGACGGTCGTCTTACAAACGTTGCAAGAACAAGGCTCCAGAATGAGAACACTATTCCGTTGATTGCAAACCAAGTCCCTCCTGGTGATGTCTGGTAAATTGATTGCGATAATTTAGAAAAGTGCTGGAGGCTTGAATCACAGGCACAAAGACTGTACCAGATGCAACCCATGCTAAAAAAATGAAGACGAAAAATTTATTACAAATCTCATTGCATATAGAAATCACATTCGAACACCAGTAAAATCATAAAACCTCGCATTAGCTGACTCATACAACGAAAGAATTAAAAAAATATATATGCCAAAATACCTGAGATCGCTATTAAACACTTTACCGCTGTGATAAAAATAGTTGACGTTCCTCTACATAATCCTGTTCTACGAGGTAGGCTTTTGAGATAATAGCTCTTGAATCCGCTTTTCAGCTGCAACGAGCTGAGCACTTTGATTTCGAATGATATTCTTCAGTTGCAACACTGAATCAACGCCATTATTACAACTTTAAAAAACGTAATAAATATAACCTATACGAGAAAAACCAAAAACCTTTTTTAGATTCTATATGAATGTATCGCTGAAGAAGCTGTGTAGCAGTAGGTCTACTTGCCGGATCCATAGCAGTCATTTCAAAAATCGTTGACGCCTAAACATCGTTAAGAGTCAACATACACAGTCAGTCACCGTTGTTGTGTGTCCAGTAGGCGAAACAAAAAGATATAAATGAGAATTCTATTGCTATGACTCAGCAGAACAACATACTACAGATGGCCAATTCTGTGCGAATTTGTGATGGCGTGCAAGCAGTTCTTTCGTGGTTTTTCCCAAACGAACATCGCTAATGGCTTCGTACTTCTCCATGTCAGTATTAAAAACGTGGTATGCTTCGAAAAGAACTATTCCAACGCTATAGATATCCACCTGAACGGAAAATAATAGAAAAATTTGTAAAATGAACAAAAAAATCGGCGCATAACCCAACTATCGAAAAATCCGAATGAAAATCGGAAACATACCGAAGGTCCGTATAAACTGCTTTTCAACTGCTCAGGTGCTGCATACGCCTTTGTTCCTACTGCAACGGAGTGATTAACCGCGACACAAATTAGGTCTGAACTTCTATAATAAAAACAATTGGTGAAGAAAACAGACACGTTCTTCTACACATAATAGAAGATAAGGAAGAGATCGACGGCTAGTGTTTTCCGACCTAGTAGATGCACACTTCAAGAAGCTCATCTCGAAAACATAAATATCTGCATATTTTGATAGATTTCAGTGGCGTTTGCGTATTACCTGTTCAACTTTACATAACGCGTCCACAATCACAGGGAGCTAAAGTTTTACGGAGGACTATAAATGAATGAAGTGTACTATCAGCTACATTTACGATCATCTAGTCCAGCATCGAGAGTCAAAATAATAAATGTAGAAGATCTACTAATACTAACTCAAAAATGAAATCCGTCCAGAAAAACTACGAACTATTGGCAGACGTTAGAAAATCAGTTGACAAGCAGCTGAGTGAAAAACGGTAAAGGAAGCAAACCAGTAAGCAGCAAAATTTCCTATCGCGTTGAAAAGGCGTTTAAATTGGATGCCCATTTTCTAAAGAACCCTGTAAAAAAAAAAAACAAAAAAAAGATAGTTCGCTTACAGGTCAGGTGAACAAGAAGAAACGTTCATGTTATTGTGCCCGCATGCCAACCCAAAGTCACCAAGAAGTATGCGGAAATGCCCACCGTGACGCTTGAGAAAGATGTTGCTTGGCTGAAACATCGAAACATACGAAAAGTGTTCATAGCTGTAACTCTAATTCTTCACAGGAAAAACGATTCTGGAGTACTTTGATGTCTCTATGAATGACATTGTTTTGGTGAATATATTCCAGACCAGAAAGTATCTGAATGGAAAGGTCGCGGTTGAATGTGCCGTCAACGGACAAGTCAGACAGACCTACAAGAAATGGTTAACAACGATTCAAAGATACTAGGAAACCATAATTCCTACCCAAATACTTAATCCTTGCATTCCTCTCGCTAAAATGTTTTTCTAGGCTACATTGGCACAGTTCCATCTGTATATAGATTTCAGTGCGCCACAGTGGCTAAACATAGAGATTACAGAGAAAAGAATGATGCCTATAAAGGACTTTTAATCTCCGGATAATCGCATCTTGACGAAAGTCTCAAATGTACAATCATATTTAGACTCTTCTGCTTCATCGTCTAGAACAGTATTCGACTCTAATACTAAAGACTTGGATACAAGCCTAACGAATGTATGGGTTATGAAACAATTAATAAACTTATGGACGTATGGTTCGCACCTCACAAATCGGATCAACCACCTCAACCACTTCTGATGATAAACCTGTCGCTTGGCGTTCTAACGAATCATCAGAGAATTCCGGAAACGCAATTTGATCACCTTCACGTCGTGCCCAAAATTTCATTCTTGGAGCAGCAGTTCCGGTGTAGGAACCACTTTCAGAGGTAACAGTGTTTGAGCTTTGGTTACTCACTGGACAACTGAAAGGAGTTCTATATAATCCGAAATTTGACACCACTTGATAAGCCACAACAACAAAGAAATGATAACCTATTAGTATACACAGTCTCTGTTAATCCTGAGATCGACGGTTCATGAGAATCCACATCAGTATCTGAGTCATTTCTGAAAGTGATAAAGGATATTTATTAAACTTTAGAAAGCATTACGGCACATCTGTGGTCCACACAATTTAGGGAGCTAATCGAGAGCCACTGCAATGAGTTATGATTCAAATAGGAGTCTGCTAACAGCCGGTCTATTTGAACAGAGTTGTGTGGTTAGAGCATGTTCAAGCAACACCTATGTTCATGCTAACTCACTAAATTCCATCAATCCCGCCAAAACTACCAGTGTTACACTCACTACAAGAATCTGTAGACTGTTTACAAACTTACAGTTCTGTTATTTTAACTGGGTCATCGTTGTGATTCTTTCCAATCTTCCTCCTGTTACGCATCTGATGCAGTTCCGTCCAACCGCTGTGGTAACGTACAATGTTCTCGTGATGAAGCGCTGCCAAAATATGAACTTCATTGAGAACCTATAATGAATGAATTAGCAATAGTCAAAATGAAAAGATTAGACACGCACTTTCATAGCCACTGCGCTAACATCAGACTTCACAGGTATTTTTTTGATTGCATAGTAACATCTATCCACAAGCGACTTCACCTGAAGAGAAAAATTGAGATAACGTAGAATCTATGCCTCTTATTTTGATTGCAGGGGCGCGTGTGGTGCAGTGCTCGGAGACGCCCTGCAACACACACGTAGAATCGATCTCCGCACTCCTGGCCCACCAAGTCTTCCACCTCTCCGGCGTCTGCCAATTGGTACCAGACTTGTTTGGGATGATAGCAGCGATGACCGATACATCACATCGGTGGGCCACCACGAGTCATTGTAAAGGCCAGATATGCATTAAATCACCTCCAACGATGCTTGATGAAGTCGAGTGCACGGTGCATCCCTTAGGAATTGATCAGTAACAAGAGCTCTATCTTTTCATCTTTTATCTTGCTTGTACAACAATTACTTTCCGACAATACATTTCATAGAGTCTCCATCCCCACTTCAACGCTGTAATTTCACAGTAGCTCGAATTTGAGAGCACCTCCACCCAGGTAAATATGCTATTCTTAGAAGTGCGTAAAAGATACGAATTCGCTTGAATGAGCATTGATATGACCTCAGACTCGTCGCAGTCGCAACGAAAGAGTATAACTTAATGTAGGCTTCCCTGTTGCACAAACAATCTCAACTAAAAGTGCAGGTGTGCTTGGCTGTATGTGCTGCTGTCAATTATTTATAACCAATTCAGTAATTTGAATAACAAAACAATGTACTGAAAACATTAATGCGACTTTGCATTTAGGTAAGAAGGATAAAAACCAGAAAAAACCATCACAAGGTCTCCCAACTAGTAAAGTGCAAATTGTCTGCTCAAACATCACCTTAACCTGATATCGATATCACCAATAATGCAGAAAAAAAAACAGCTATGTAATAACTGTGTGCTTGTTTCCAACAAAGAAAAGTGCACAAGAAAATGCGAACATCATCGTAAATTATAGCCTAATTCAATACCTTGAGCTGTAAGGTTTGAAAAAGACGTATAAGTCAGATTGAACTAGGATAGCAAAAAACATAAAAAAATGCTTTCGGCATTGACCAATCCCTGCGAGATACGCCACGATACGCCATGCATTCGACTTAATTAAACATCGCTAGAAGTGACTAAATGAGTATTTGGCCTTTAGATTGACTCGCGATGGCCTACCAATGTATTGAGTCAGTGCTGTTATGCTCCCAGACATGTCTTGTACCAACTTGCCGACCAAGGAGGGATGGAAGGCTTGGTGAGCCTTGGGCGCGGGGATCGACTCCATGTCTAATGTAAGGCACCTACGACCACTGCGCCACACGAACACAAAAACACATATGTTTCCCTGAATAAAGTCTAGGTTGAAGCTAATGAAATTACATGTAATCGTATATAATTCGGCTAAGCAAGGTACATGACATAAATTAATACTGCTATTCACACTTACATGTTTGCAACCACGTTTAATTCAACATCTACGTCGAAATAAAACCAAAAAAAAAGTGACAATAATTCAAACCTTCCAAACTGTACCGAAACCACCAGCGCCAATCTGTTCTATTTCCTCGAAATCAGTACGATACCGACTAAGCAACGCCTCACAACTTTCAATTGACAGCCTAAAATTTTTCGAACCAAATACAGAGTACCGTCAACAGATGTCAGCCACACTTTGAAGTAAAGGATTACACAAGGCAACTTTCATTAGTAGTCACGTCAACATACCTACAATCCACCTTCGGATCCGATGTAAAGCAATTATACAGCACGGACGATAGAACTCCAGCAAACGATTTTCGGAGCGACGAGAACTCCTCAGCAAATATCAGTGACGGTACGACTTTCAACTTCACAAGAGTCAAGGACAGCTCTGGAATAACTATTGTTAGGATTTGAAGAGCAAACGCACTTATTATACAATGTATAACGCTTAATTAACTGGCTACTATTCTTTCTCTACGGCAGGCGATTATGTGAAATGAAACCACAATGATGCTGAGATATTTGCAAAACTTGGATGGTAGCCTGGATCGAACCGCGATTACCTTTTCAAGAGGCTCACGTGCCATTTACTACATCACCTAAGGGTTTTCGTATGCCTTTCTCTCTGCCATATTTCCATATAACGGTGCTACCAGCAATCAACCGTCAATGGTAATGATCTGGGGAGCACACATACAGTACAAAAGATGCTACAAGATAAGCTGGGCAGGGATGTCAGTGATGCAATGAACTCTCGAACTATCATGTGAGCTCCCGAAAAGAGTGATCACGGATTCGAATTTGGCCTGGTGTCAAACTTTTGCAAATATCTCAGCATCGTTGTCATTGTGTCTCACATACCATCATAAACTTATTGTCCATACCATGCTTAACGTGCTCCCTGTGGCTTTCTGGAAGGGTCTCGCAAAATACGTCAAGGAACGCGGCGAGAAGAAGCCGTAGCACACCGTTCTTTGATGTTATTCCGTTGTCACCACGACTCTGACGACGACGACGACGACAAACTGCGCTTTTCCAAGGTATTTTGTCTAGGATACCACTATGAAGATTAAACAAGTACATACGCCATCCTAGATACAATCAATACCTAGATCGAGCTTTAGCGGCGGACTGGCGAGAAAAGCATCAGCATCTAGAACCCACTGTTGGCTGTTCAACATCGACAGCGTAGACTTGCTTGAATGCAGAAACATCACTACAGGAGAAGATCGAGTAAAGTTGTATGGAAAATGCAGAAGGGACAGAAAAATACAAAGTGAACATTGAGTCGGACTAAAGATGCATGAAATCTAATAAAACTATAAAAACAGTGATCTGACCAACGACCTTCTAGCGGACAGAGAAAATGCCTAGCACTACATAATTCCAACAAAGCAAAAGATTATTAAACAGTGATAAAAAATGTATACAAGGCATCCAAAATACCGTCAAAATCCATTAAAAAATCCATTGTAGGTTTATTCCGAATTCCATAAATAATATGACAGCATAAAAAGAATGCAGCACAAAGAAAAGTTCAATAATCACACGAGCCATCTTTCCAACCATCTCTCCATCGTTCAAAAACTTTTGAGCAGTCGAAATCTGGTTTCCCTAATCTTCGATTTACCTAAACGGCATCAAAATAAACCCAGAGATTTATTTTTAAAAAAAGGATTCTGGGCAAAGAAATTAAAAGAAGTTAATTAGAGGCATCACCTTATTGTGCAACCAGCACATCCACATTGCGAATTCCTCACGATGTCCAAGCTTAGGAGGGTTTTCTTTTAAATTTCTTCGTAAATCCTTTGCGCAAAAATCACATGGATATAACTGAAATCTCAACATTCAAACCAGACGTGAAGCATGAGGTATGAAATGGCATTTCGCAGCAATTCAAACATCCCCATTACTTTGTTTCGCTTACAGAAACTGCTAAGATCTCTACGAATCTTTGATTTTCAACTACGCATAATGGAGCAATAATGCATAAAAATTGAATGTTTTGTTGTCTTCGCAGTTTTTGTAACATTGCAACTTTCCTACTCCTCGTACGCTAGTAAGGTACCAAAAAAGCGCCTATGAAATGTAATTACATAGAAAACAGAGAGGGAAAGGGTGGTGGAGTGATTATTGATAAAATCCTTCAGGAAACAAGGAGTAGTAATAATCAGGTCTAGGTGAGCAGTCGCATTACGACATTCTCACCTAGACCTGATTATTCTTCATCCCGGTAGGAAATAAAAACACAACACACATACATCAACAATAATGCATATAAGGACAAAGAGTAAAGTTCTCGGCGTTGACCAAACTTAAGGGATGTGCCTTGAATTCGACTTCATTAAGCATCGTTGGAAGTGACTGAATACATATCTGGCCTTTACAATAACTCAATATATCAAGCCAATGTTGCTATGATGGAAGGCTTGGTGGGCCAGAAGCTGTGGAATCGATCCCAAATGTATTGCAGGGCCCATCCGACCACTGCGTTACATGAGCCCTTGTAATGCATATAAATTATGAATACTGCCAACGGAAGAGAAAGATCCACAAGTGGGCACTTTGAAAGCAGTAAATTCTCTTTAAATATTGTTAAAAAATGCCTAAAAACGAAATTTGCATAGAATCGGAACGAAAAAACGTTGCGTATAAAATCTCCACACTGGTGGTGAAAAACACAAAGCAATACAAAGCTACTAGCGGTTATTTTACAGATTTATTAAGTAAGATTTACACGATTCCACTAGTACAAAAGCTAGGTATAGCTATTATACAATAAATTACTTAGTCAAATTTACATATCACAATTAAGCTAACATACCTTAGCCAAACTTTCCATAAAAGTTGAGGCAGTCTGCTTTTCAACTTCTGTTGGTTCGTCTGGATAGTACACACTAACCGTATGTAGCAAGTTCCATGTAGAACGACCTTTCAAATAAAACACAAATCTCCAATGTCAATCCCCTAATTGTTAGAAAGTATAGAGTCACCCAATTCATCCTTATCAACCGGGCAATTTTTGAATTCATGAGATGTCGATGAGTCTTGTCCTGTTACTGCATCGTTTCCTCCAAGCAAAAATTTCACACAGTAAAACTATCATTATATATAAATACATACACACACCATATGCATATGTATGTATATACATGGATATACAAATGTATACATATTCCCACAATACACTTGCACATATATTAAATGTATATGTATATAAAGGGCGCGTGTAGCGTAGCGCAGCGTTCGGTGCCGTCCTGCAACATACATAGGGTCTATCTCCGCGCCCCTGGCACACCAAGCCTTCCATCCCACCGCGGTCGGCAAATTGGTGCCAGACTCGTCTGGGATCATAGCAGCACTGGCTCGATACATCGGTGGCCGCCTCGAATCATTGTAAAAGCTAGATATGCATTCAATCACCTCCAAACGATGCTTAATGAAGTTGAATGCATGGCGCATCCCTCTATGATGGATCAACTAAGAGTTTTTTTCTTACATGCATACACGATTGCATTATACATATACATATACATGTACGTGGTAGACTATATCCAATATGAACATATATATCACCTTCAGTTCCTTTGCGCTTTGTGGCAAACTGCTTGGCACGTTTCATAAGTTCTTCGACACTAATGCAAGCTCTACAGGACTTATCTTCACGACTTATTTCCATCTCTAGAATATGTCATATGATGATGCAAGAACAAAAACATTAAAAAGATAAGCAAAAAATGAAACTATGTAGCAGAAGACAGCTTCTTTCTGAGGATCTGGATACTACCAGAGTAAACACCATATGTTTATTGAACAGAAAGCCATTAATTACACAACAGAAAACTGCATTTTTGGCTCTCAAGGAAAAAATTTCGAAATAAAATCAAGGAGTTCTCAATCGCTGAGGCTGGAACAATTCCTACCAATATCACCCACTTAAGTCTCAAATAAACCTATAATACACGACTACATGTGAAAAATCATAAGCAATCGAAATACCTGGATAGTTGCGGTAGCTGGGCCAAATCCTTCGCAATAGAGTGATTTTTCTGGAAGAAACCGTACTGTACTTAAAGACTCCATTCTAATGATGACTCACTCAAGCACATAATCCAAAAAAGGAAACTCACCCTTTGGTGATTTAACCAAACAACTTCGCCACCGTAATTCGCCAACCTTGGAATGTCAGGCATTAGTGATCATAAAAGCATAATTAGCACCACCACGTTGAACCGAATACGCTAGAACAACTAATACTGCTCCATAACTTCTAAAACAATAATAGTTCATCAAAAACGTCAGAGAATTTTGTATTAAACCAAGAAAACGTCAAAAAATGATACACGATACAAGTTCTACTCGTCCCACGTGTACTGCAGGGTGCCTCCGAGCACTGTGCTACCCACGCCCATTTTTTACATAAGTCGAATAATTGTCGCGATCGCGGAAAGAACACCGTGCTCAAGTTAATGTTGGACATTCCGACGTACCCAGATTTTTTTCATATTAAATGAAAAAATATTGAGCAGACAGCGCGTAGTGCCGTGAAGTACGTGTACGCAATTTCGACACTCCAGAAGGCACGTTCCGGCAAATGATATAAGCAGAAGACTGAGCACTGAAAACTTTAACGCGGCCAACGTTTGTTTCCGTCTCTATGGATCTTAACAGTGAGCGATGTAAGAAATCCAGTAGATATAAAAATAGTCAACAGGTATTCGTTGAAAAGTACACGTTAGAAAGTAAGGAGTTCCTAAAAGTTCCACTCGAAAGCTCTGAACAATGGAAAACTCCACTAATGGGTATCGGATATTGTGATGCGATCACTATCGCGCATACCCTACACCCCAGACACCGCTCTTTCTCTCCCTCTCTCGTCTTCAACACCTACGAGCAAATCGTGTTCGATCCCAATCTCGGCACTCGACGATGCTTTGGCGAACACTCGCCGGTCACGTTTTACTAAAACGCCATCAACCGTCGCCGTCTCCATTCAAACTAACTGTATTACAAGTGGCTTGGACTCTACCGTATTTATTGGTGGGTATTGCTTTATCGTTCTGTTACAGTTATAAATGAGAAGCCTTAGAACGTCGACTTTTGGAAGCTCGGCAAAAGGATTCCGTGATGTTTCGTGAAAAACGGCGCACAGATCACGACTGATGAACTTATCATCGGCAGGAATTTCTACTACAAGAATAATTACCTTCTTTCATTGATTCGATGTTTCTAGTCACAATACTAATATTTAGCTGGTCAACTACCTCGAGCGATCTTTATTACCGTTCCGGCTCCTGTGCTACACACAAACTGACCTCCTATCATCACGACCATTGCGCAGGGATGCTTCGGAATGTACCTTTTTGAAACGAAAACTAAGCAGCCCTATTTCTCTAACGTTATGAGTTTGAACAACTTTATGCAGGTATACGTCAGTATTTTCCAAATCGTATACCAGACTCTGAATGCACTCTCTCAATGGAACCGAACATACTTCGACGACCGAAGTTACCAGAACATCCTCAGAGAATTCTTTTTATAAGAACGGCTCCAGGGTCTATAGACTATCGGAATTTTATAAGAGCTACTTGGAAATCTAAGGTAACAGATAACTAATCATCTAATTCCTTCTGTCACTCGCAAAACGTCAGTTACAGATAGAGTCATTGGCACCAGTCGTATTCGTGTGTGCTTTGGGTGCTGATGTCACATTAGAGGCCACTAAGCATGACGGTAATTCATATTATATGTGAAGACCGACGAAACAATACTTGCATTAATTTTTAGATATACTACAATTTGACTTCATTGACTCATACCATAACTTGTCCCTAAAAATGATCGCCATCTATAGCTTTGTCATGAAAGAAACACCTTCGGTAGAGGATATCATCGTCACAAACGACGACACAATCGTCAACGTCACTGCATTGGCTTGGGTACGCATATTTTACCATCAAACCTGAGATAATGCTGATACTGCATACCTAAGCTTTTCACCATTGAACGGACCGGACCATGGACGTTAGGAAAAGTTTCTCGAGGATATCCACGGCTATTTATGTCATGGTTACCATGGCATGTTCCAGGCGAGATGTACTCAAATTTGTGCTACCCTCGTTTTACCCAGGTAACATCTCATCAGTACGTGGTTACAAAACATGAAACCACTACGTATAATAGATAAACGTATATGTATATAGACAATAACCATCTGTACATGAGCAAATATGTATATTAATGTTACCTATAAATGGCGTGTGTAGCAGTCGTACGTGGTTCCATACAGGGATCATCTTTTATTCTATCACGAAAAGCAGCCCAAGTGCTCCTCGAAAACTTCTGCAGAACTCCTTATGTTCATCTCGACGACGTGATGATGGGTGGGTTTTCCTATGTACTTCTTACCAAATCATAAACTTACAAACCGTTTCCTTAGGTATTGTCGCTTCATGTACTCGGTTACAACAACTACATCACAGTGGGTTCGACAAACACATTTTAGAAGACTTTGTCGTTTACCATTACCAATATACCCGCCACTCTGCTCAACAACTTCGACAATTATGGAGTTCAATCCCAGCATAGTACGAGTAGACATGTACAACTGCTCATATTTATAGAATGTATTGAATAATGCAGCAATAAAACCTTCCATATATGAGCCAAGCAAGAACTGTTTCAACAACCGTTATCAAATAATCCAGTTATTAGTAAGCAACGACGAGGAACAATACAAACATTTGAGACATAGTGTGATACGAATACGTTGGTAGTATGTTAATGGAAGTACTAAGACAGAGTGGTAAACGACACCATCCAATCAGATGCGAATAGAGTGTAGTTAGAGCATTAATGACAAATAAAGAATTTGCCGTCCTAATAACCAGATGATCAGTAGTAACTATAAAAGAGTTAGCGATTGGACTTTGCAACACGTTCCAGCTCATCCTTCTTTTTAATTGCATAGCTGTTCGAGGAACCTTTTGCAGCATTGATCAGCTCGTCAGCAAGGCACTCGGCAATGGTCTTGATATTTCGGAATGCGGCTTCACGAGCGCCCGTACACAGCAACCAAATAGCCCAAAACAGATACCCTTCGATTTATGCCAGAAATTTTCCAAAGGATCTAGATTGACAAAGGAGGCAAACCTGGTTTACGCGTCGAAGAGGCGCTACATCAACGGCCTGTCGACGGACAGTACCAGCACGTCCAATACGAGTCGAGTCTTCACGAGGACCACTGTTGATCACCGCATTGACTAGGACTTGCACTGGGTTCTGAAGTAACTAGAACCAATTCATGGCAAGATATGCTATGAGTGAAGATATTCACCTCTCCAGTAAGCAAGTGGATAATCTCGAAAGCGTGCTTAACAATACGAACGGTCATCAACTTCTTCCCATTGTTACGACCATGCATCATCATTGAGTTACACAAACGCTCAACAATTGGGCAGCCAGCCTTGCGGAACCGCATCACCTACGTGGGATTTAATAGAAGTAGAAATAAAGAAAAGAAAAGAACAATGGGAATGGAATGATCACCTGGTAACGCCCAGCCGAATGGGGAAGATATTTAGCGCATTTGTCCTTTACGGCAATGTAGTCGACAAGAGTGATGTCAGAAACGTTTACATCTTGAAGGGACCATTTGCCAAAGAGCTTCACCTGCAAAAAACACTAATGACGACATTTAAGAAAACAGTGACTAATACATAAAGTGCATTACACGCTTAATAAAAGCAGCTGTTCAGGGCAAACGAAAACTCGACACGAGATTTCGGTATAACTACGAGTTCCTCATGGCGTCAATTGGTTGGCCTTCATTCGTTCTTACACAGTTCCTAGCTTTAACTACGAAAACGGCACAAAACAACAAAATTGCGCAGAAATTACAACAACAAATAGAATTACAACACACCTCAGGCATTTCTATCGTGGGAGCATCGGCTACAGGCTTTTGTTCAACCTGCGTAGCCCAATCATCGGACATGGTGCCTAAAGTCACAGATTGCACAGGGTAGACTCGGTTAGCAAAGCGCAAAGTGGAAGCAATGCTCTGAACCAGCTTAGTGAGAAGTGAGAACAGTTAAGGAAGTGATAGGCAAACACAAAACCAGTGTGTTAGGTTCTGGCTCAACAACGCCTTCTTTCCAGCCTAAGATCTATACCATGATAACTGGATACATTATAAAACTACAGCATCTGGACACCAGCATTGACATCCATGTGTCAAGACAGGACTTTAGGCCAGGCCAAACGCGTTCGTCGTGTTAAAGGACGCGTTCAACATGGCGACCGAACAGTACTATCCAGGAAAGTCGTGCTGGGACCTTGTGCCGAGACGGCGACGGCTTTGCCTGAAAGTCGGCCAATCACGGTGCACCACGGCTGTGCCGAGGCGTGGCTTGGCGTATATCTACTCCGGGTCCTGATCTTCTCACGTCGTCGCGTCTTATCCAGGAGGTCGTCAGCCCACGGATCATGTTGTTAGTCGCAGCAATTCTGTGTAAGTGGAGTTTCCATAACTCGTGCTTGATGTCGTTTTTCCATGCTTTCGCTGTTTCGTGGAAATATTGTCGGAGTGTTGACGATCCTGTTGTGTATTTCAGTCATTCCGGCGTGTTCCTCGCTGTACGGTCCTCGAGACGATGTGGTGGAGTTGACGTCTTCAAATTTTCAAACTAAGGTCATTAATGGTGATGAATTATGGGTAGTCGAATTTTATGCACCATGGTATGTCTTCAGTTTAACTGAATATCTTGCTTTAACTGAGTCATCATTTTCCACATTTAGTTCATTTTCAGTTTTCTTTACTAATTTTCAGGTGTGGACATTGCAAGAACCTCGCTCCAGAGTACAAAAAGGCTGCATCAGCCCTTAAAGGAATTGCTAAGGCAAGTTTCACCTCCGTTTACGATAAACCCATTAACACTGTCACTGTAATGAACATTGTTACTGTAGTGCTTTTAGGTTGGCGCTGTTGATATGACGCAGCACCAGTCCGTCGGAAGTCCCTACAACGTCCAGGGTTTCCCCACTATCAAGATTTTCGCTGCTGACAAGAAGAAACCCTTTGACTACAATGGTGAGGTGTTTTTCTCATGGTATAATTCTATACTGAGTATTTTTAGTAGAGTTCCCCAGATTGCTTTCCTACTTTATAAGGCTATCCCTTTGAAAGCGTGCAACCTACATTCGTAGATAAATCAGTCTTCCATGAAACAGAATAAGTCCTCTCCTTCTCTGCCACTCCTTTCCACCACATTCCGCGTTTTTGCCTTCTCTGAAGTCCTGATGTTATTGCGAATGTTGGGACTGTTTGATCATACCCACTATGCGTCGTCGCGTCGTCGACCTTGACACTTAGTTTGCAGAGTAAACACTCATAGCTAAAAGTCAAACGAGTGGGATGGGTGTGGATTGCAGAAGAGTTTAAGTATCAAGGATTACACGTTTTTATGGTAATCTATGGTGTCGTTATAGGGGCAAGAACGGCACAAGCTATCGCAGACGCTGTTCTTGATGCGGCGAAGAAAGTTATATCTGCTCGTCTTGGCGGAAAGGGCTCTAGAGGTGCAGGAGGATCAGGAAGCCGCGGTGGTAGCGGAGAAGGAAGTGATGTTGTCGAACTTACCGATGAAAACTTTGAGAAGGTTTGTGATTTAAGGATATCCAGGAAATTTATTGTAATCATAGCAAGTCGCAAGTGTTTTGTATTAATAGCCGCAGTTGTGTTCGAGAATCACTCCCCTTTCCAGATTAAAACAATGAACTTTGGTAGAGATCTTTTTTTCTCTTCCACATGGAACACCAGAGAATCCCCATTCCGACAAAAGAGTGGAAATTTTGGGCCCACGAATATAATACTATCGCTGCCCAAGGTGTTTCGTTCTTCATACCCAACATCCTACGAAGATTTTATGTTATTCGCGTTGTAAATAGGGATTCTATGGTCTTCGATTACCTATTGTTTTTATTAAGTTATCGAACTGTTCATCAGTATTTAACGGATTTAATCATGTGGCAACAAATCGATGCTTTTTGCTTACTTAAGCACTTAGATGTCTCTTGTTTTGAAATCGGGGCAGGACGGGTTTTCGTATTCATTGCGTTGTCCTGCTGCCGTCATCCACAAAGGCAGTTACGTTGATGTGTGGATGGATGAACTTTCGGCTTTTCTCACCATTGATCTAGATGTACTGGCGCTTTTCTCTTCTTTTTTTTCCTTTTTTTAGAGGAATTGTCAGCACTTGTTTATCGAAGGCAGGTTTGTTCCCTTAGCAATGGCCTTCTTACAAGGCAGCGATTCTAGGAATTAGTCGGCGGATCGATCGAAGGCGAACAGTGCCACCATGTACCTCTGTTTGCTGCAGTTCTCTGACTTATTTCTAAAGAGTTTCGTTGCAACGCTCCGGACACAGGATGCGATTTGTGTGACTGCCTCCTGATTTGAGTAAGGTCATATTCTATGTTTTGTTCACTCTTGGAGTGATGAATGTGTTCAACTATCAGCAGTGATAGTACCCTGTGTAACACAGTGGTTAGAAATACACTGCAATAAACACGTCATTGTTTCGTGCTCCGGACTCACCAACCCTTCCAACCCTCCGCAATTAGAAAATTCTTACCAAACTTGCCTGGGCGGACAGCAGCACTATTTCCGAGCATCTTTGAGCCATCGCAAGACATTGTATGGGTCATATGTGCATCCATTGACCTCTAATGACGCAATGAAGTGGAGTCCATGGTGCATGCCTCAGAGATTCGTCAACTCCTAGAGCATCATTTGTCCTTTACCCCAATTCTTAAGGTTCCATTTATTTTATACTTTTCTTCTACTGGAAGTCACCATTTCGACACAAAAGTGTCTGTACAGAAATGTTATGGAGAAAATATCATTTTATGTGTCCCTAACAGTTTTTTCCATTTTTTTTTCCTTTAGTGGTTATGTGTTACTATATCTACATCTTGATCTTTACTGGAATCACTGAACTCTTTTTTGCTTCACAAGTACCTAGTCACCTAGTCCTAAGTTTCTACTGTTTTTTTAAAACACATCTCGATACGTTCTTCATTTGGTTTTCACTTTCTTTGATCCTCTGAGAACTTATCGTCAGAAATTGTACTAGATCATTTTCAGACTACTACTACAAAGTTAAACTTGTTTTTATTGACAGGATATTGTGATTGACATTCCTAAACTTAAGATGTTTGGTTGCTCATTGTATGTTCCGTATTACTGGAAAAGTTTCTTGTCTAGGTTGTCACGGATTTGTTAATTAAGTATTTCTTTAATTTCAGCTTGTCTTGAAAAGCAAGGACATTTGGCTTGTTGAATTTTTCGCTCCATGGTGTGGACATTGCAAGAATCTTGAGCCACACTGGAAGGCGGCCGCCTCGCAACTCAAGGGCAAAGTCAAGGTATGCTTTACTTCGTTACCAGTCGTACTAATGTTGTTAAGTAACAATATTTGTGTTGATCATTGAGCATGTTATTACCTTTAAACAGATGTGTTGCTTTTTGCTGTTTTAATTCTTAGTTTTTTACGATGGAACAATATCAAAGTATTATGTAATGTTCCGTTTTATATTGTGGGATTCACCCTACGCCTTTAATCTATCAGGTTTCAACAAAACTTTCACTTGCGTCTGTTCTTAGTAGTTTGGGTCAAGTGCCGAAATTCATATTGCCTCCGCATCTAATTAGTGCTTAATTTCCCGCCACACCGCGATTTGAAGTCAACGTATGCTAGCTGCTCTGATCCCTCACGTGTGCACTAGGTACGCCCATGTATACCCTTATCGTTAACGCAAACTATTTTACTCCATCGTTTGCAACTGAATGATTCAAATCATTCATACCGTGCCAAAAAAGCAGCGGCTTTCAGGTTTTAGCTAGTAATAAATTTAATTGAGCTCGTTAGGAAATACAAATGTTTACCTCCGTTATGCACGTACTCATGCTCTACAACGATATGTTTTTTGAATTTTCTTACCCCGCCAACATGTTTTTTTTTTCAATTTTTCATTTTGGTTCAAGCCGCCTATTATGAACATGCAAGCGATTAAAATAGCACGATTTCCTGCAGAAGGACATGGTAGTTTTTCATAGTTCGCTTTCTAATGAACTTGAAAATAAATAGTATTTTATAATAATTATACGTACTACTTGGGCAATTGACAAAACTCTTTTGTATTCATCCAGTTTTCAGGCTAGTCATTTTCTGCATTACTCTGTTGATTAAGATATCTTCTATTATTTAAAAAATGCCGTCGCATTCAGTCTGCTAAGCCGACATAGCGCGGTTCCGGGAGTACTTTAATTGAAAAGTAGAAGTTTCTGATCTTTAAGATATCTGTCTACTGCCAGCTGCAAGTTTTCTTATTCAAATTTAGTGGGATTCTGTTTATCTCTTTATTTTTAAGTACAAAATGTACGCAATAGTTAATCAGAGAATATATGCGCATCTCTTGAATGTTGCCACTTCGGTGAAAAGTGTACACATAACGTAGGAAATGTTTGATATTGTTAAACAGTAGGTGTCAGTACTTATGAGAGAGAGAGAGAATAGTCTCTACGGAGGCTATACTTTTTTCCCGTTTAAACTCGTTTTCCACAACCTATATTGTCGAAGCAGTTGAACTAGCAGGATTTTGTTCAACTCGGAAACGAGAGGATAGTATTCGTTAATATGCTGTTAATATTTGCAGCTGTCGCGCTGCCATTCGTAATTTTAAGAATTCGATTTCAGTTTTTTTTTCGAGGATTTTAATCCTTTGTGAGTTCGGAATTGATGAATAATTTTATGAAGATTTTATGCAACATAGAAGCGATAGATCGAAGTCTCTTCTATGAATATTATGGCCCGATCGTGAATCACCGCGGGATTCTTGCGAGGCGCTACTCTAGGGAAAGAAATTTTCAGTTCAGAGAATCACCAGTAACAGCTTGCGTGGCTCGACAAACAAGCTTCGTCAGGAAAGGTTTTTTGTATACTACTAAGCGTATAAAATGACTGATCTAACGTTTGATACACCATTCTATATTAGATAAGTCGTCGATTGGACACGAAAAGTACAGGAAAAACGTGGCAATGTAAGCAACAGGAAAAAATATTTTAATTATTCATCTACGCCAACCAATCGCAGCTCGGGCATCTTTCGTCTTCTTTCCCCATTTGCATGTTGAATGTCGGTCGAACATAGTTTTCACTGGAATTCCGCCAGATCCATGCTGCTGGGATATTCACATGTCTTCAACTAACGAATAAATCACTTCTATAGTCATGACAAATTCTTGAAAACGACAATAAAAAGTTGGTCGTTGCAAAGCTTTTGGAGAGCTGCGATTATGCTTTAGCGCTAGTGTTTAAGAACTGAAACTGTTCTTCATTTAGTACCAGTTAGATCCTATGAATGTTGTTATACATACATAGTTCGTACCTTACATCTTCCATTTTTAAAGCTTGGCGCTCTCGATGCAACCGTCCACACTGTTATGGCAAACAAATTTGGAATTCATGGGTACCCTACGATTAAATACTTCGCTCCTGATTCTGATGCAAGTGACGCTGTTGAGTATGATGGAGACAGAACAACTGCAGGAATAGTGAGCTGGGCCACTTCCAAGGTATCTGTCCATGTGTGTGTATTACAGTGATCGTGTGTCTCACAATATTTTTTAAGTTATTTTTAGGCATTGGAAAACCTTCCACCTCCAAAGGTGGTGGAAGCTACAGCGCAAGGTGTCGTTGAAGGTACAATATGGTCCTGACACTTTTGTTGCAGTCATTTTTAATTTTAAAGTTGACATTTCAGAGCAGTGTAAGGAGAAACAATTATGCATTTTTGCTTTCCTCCCACATATTCTCGATTGTCAATCAAAGTGTCGCAACAATTACCTCAATCTTTTACAAGAAATGGGAGCAAAATATAAGAAGAATGGCTGGGGGTATGTGAAACATATTGTGGTTGTGTTTTATAAAAGATTTTTAACGACGAATTCTTGTTCAAGATGGATTTGGGTGGAAGCTGGTGCTCAAAGCGAGTTAGAGGAAGCATTTGGAGTAGGAGGATTTGGTTATCCTGCAATGGTTGCTATGAATTATAGGAAGATGAAATTTGCCATGCTTAAAGTATGTTTCCGAGCGTTTAACTCCTTCCGTTTGATATAAATAGTATTAGAAAATATTTAAATGGTGTCACAAATAGTCCAATTGTATATAAGTAGTGTTAATTTCAGGGATCATTCGGTAGCGATGGCATCAACGAATTTCTGCGTGATCTCAGTTATGGGAAAGGGCAAACGGCACCTGTAAAGGTAGAGGTCTTATAAGAACTAGTTCTGCAATCAGTTCTATTCTATGGAACATGCTGATAGTTTCACAATTTTAGGGCGCTGTGTTCCCCAAAATCGTCAAGATTGAGCCATGGGACGGCAAGGATGGCCAACTTCCCGTTGAAGAGGACGTTGATCTCTCTGATGTCGATCTTGACCGCACAGAGCTGTAGTTTATCTGCCTCAAATGTTTTTCACTATTTCTATTTATTTGTTCTATTCGGGTTTTGATTTTCGTAACTGTGTCCGTCTTCGGTCAATCTGATTTTTAAGGTTGTTCAAATCTCATTGTTTCCGTTGCTACCGTTTGAGAAAAACTTGGAAGATTCTCATGGTTGATATGGTTAGTATATAATAGTGCCTATTGAGTTCGTTGCTCTTTCCAATAAATTTTTTCTCTAATAGAAATGCTATAGAAGAATTGAAGCAGAACGAGAAAACGTAGTGTCATACTATTCAAAGTTCCACCTTTTGTTGAAAATTAGGTCATGTTTAACTATGCGCAAGTGTTCTGTTGTCACTTGAACATTGTTTTTTCAATACGGTTGTTTGGTTGTGCCACTTGTGGTTCCAATCTCAACCGATTCCAAACAACTCGTAGAAATGGACTGAGGCAGACATCATGGCTTTTGTAATTAATCATTCCATTAGGGTGGTATACATTCAAGTCTACTAACACATTAATGCGGAGTTGAATCCTATGTGGTGTAAGCGCTCATTCCGAAAACAAGCCGAAAGGGATGCATAATGGATGTGGTGTATAATATAGTTTCCGGTCGATTTTCAGCAAAGAGCTTCTTGCCAAAGGTGTTTGATAGTTCATCCAGAATGGATCTTGTGGCGAGCATTGGTTGAGAAGAGCTTCGTTCCGGAGTTAGAAGTACAAAGTTGACAAATATATTTATTTCGGCTAACGTTTCTACATCTTCGTATTCATCAGAGCCGATGTTCCGAGTCGTTGATCCACGCTTGTTATTCGCCTCGAATAGGGCGGGTTCCCCTTCGTGCCGACTCAGGTCATCCTCATCGGTCCATCTCCTCGGATGAGGCATACTCGCTCGCTGACGCCCTTCTATGCAGGTTGTTGATGGTTGAGAGCTGTGATTGTGCAGTGATAGTTTGATAGTAATTGGTTTTTCAAGAGCAATCAAACCAGCAGAAATCGGTATCTTTATAAATGTCGTCAATGGTGGTGGTTTGATTCCAGCATGGTTGGTTGGTGCAAGTCTCGAGCCGCGATCTGTGAAACACCGGCAGTTGTGAGTACAACTCAATGATTTTACTCAAGGTCCCGTTTATCTTGCCCTTCATTAGCGATGAAATAAGTGCAGCGATGAAGCGATGCTTAAGAAGGGCAGATCTAGAGGAATCGGTAGCGATAATTGAAATACCACCGAATACTCTTCGTCGCCAGTTAGTTCGTAACCGCTTGAATGACCGTCTACGTGAAACACAAAATTGCGTAAACTGCCCTTATGGCAGGTACGGTGACTGCATGAGTTCAGGCACGATATACCTGATCTCTTGTGGTACTTGCGGAGACGAATATATTGCCGAAACGGGCAGACCTTTATGTATCCGCATAAAAGAACACCTAGATGGCAAACGAAAAGCAAGACAAGACATGCCACTATGGACGCATAGAATACAAAAGCATAGCGGAGGCGATTTTGTTATAAAAGTCGCTATCCTCGCACGGGATACTAAAACCCCAAACCGTAAACTCCTCGAGGTAAAACTTTTTCTTGTGGGTTCGGCTGCTGCTCGAGAATTTCCACTTCACGTTTAATATCGTAGAATGTTGGAGGAGTCGATTCTGACTCGAGTTTTGAGGTATCCCAGCTAGAAGTTCCTAACTGGTTTGCAGAAAGCAGTTCTTTCCCAAAGAAGTCCGGTGCCATGTTCCCGACTCCGGAGGGATGAGAGGCTTAGTGAGTCTCAAGCAGTATCGAATCAGCATCATGCTCGTAATGGCGGCATCACTACCATTTTGGATAGTGTTGCACTTCAACATTTTTCGGCATGCACCAAAGGCTTAGCAGTTTCACTTCAACTTTTTTTTGAGCAGCATATTCTGGAGTTTTACTTAGTGAGACAAGTTTTTTAGTTGTCTTCAAAATGGTTGGATGTTGCAGAGTTCCCTCCAACGTTTGCATTGCTGCAGCATACCTATGTTTTTGACGCAGTAACACACGGCTGACGATATGCATTATATGCGAGGTTACTGAACCTTTAATGCTGTTTCCTGTCTTCATAGGATGACGGGATTTGTAGACATATACAATGCTTTTGTTTATAGTTCACTGAAGTTTGGCTGGAGAATGAAGCCCTTAGAGAACGTATTGGGAAATTCGAGGCCATTCTTTCGAGGCTCCGTCCCAACACCTTACTTACTACAGTAATGAGAACGATCATGAACTGGATCCATGACGTTGGACCACCATCAACAGGGATTATGGGATTCGAAGAAGAAGAGGTAGAGACGCTAGCGCAATAAAGCTGATGTAACAACCTCGTGTAAGCTGCATAGTCTAAGCAGATATATTGTCTAGTATACATGCTGTAAGTAGATCGTTTATTAATTCGATGACTCGTCGTAAAGGGTGAATTAATTTCGCATATTTGTTACCGATGCAGACCTTCCTGCATAGCTCTTCTGCAGCTGGTATTTATTACCAGTCGTGTTAAGCGTGTTGCAGTAGGATTAAGCTTCAGCTTCCTTCTCTTTTCGAGAAACTTCTTAGTAGTAATGGAGATGCGATCCGACCTTTTTGCTGAAGGCGTTGAGGCAAATTCGACACAGCTCTATAGTCCTTCGACAAGTTGCTCGTAGTCTTCCGTCGAACCTTTTCTGGTATGCCAATCACGCTTGCATAGGGCTTCGTTCAGAATGTTTTCACTGTACACAGATAGACTTTCCTCGTAGTCGATAGCATGAATTTTTTTCTGCTAGCGACAGAATGCTAGATTTGATAGAATGCTAGATTTGTCCAGTTCTTATGCTTAAGGAATGATGATAGATTACTGAGAGACTTTCAACAAAATATGTGTATACAGAATACTTCACTGAGAAATATTCTAGAAGCACAAGAATCTAGACAGCCAAAACTCACATATTTCTGTTTTCCTTTTCAAGCGTGAACACTGGAAAAGTGTTACAATATGGGGCGTTTTAAGCTGTTACTAACATCGAAAACTGTTGTACCTACTAATGCTTCGAAAAAAAAAGAAAAATAAGTTGTTATCAACGTACATTATCATTATATCCACCATCAGCATCGTGTATAAAAGGGCATCACTGAATGAGTGTGCCTCATTCGAGGAGATGGACCGCTGAAGAAGACCTGACTCGACACGAAGGCGAAGCCGCCACATCGAGACGAAAGAAAAGCGTGGACCATCGACTCGGATCATCGGCTCTGATGAAGACGAAGACGTCGAAACGTTAGCCGATAATAAATATTATTATCAACCTCGTGTAAGCTCATCAAGGAAAAAAATACATGTTGTACCTACGTTGAAATGTTCTAACAGTAGCTGTTTTGGTGGCTACTGTGAACGAATACCCACGAAAGGCGACATATTTGTATTAACGTGGTCAAACATGTGCACTGAATAGTAATTACAGCACGCCAGGCTCTGAAGTGGTTATCTGATAAAAAAAAGTCTATCTACGTAAAAATATTTATGAAGTAGCAGTTTTAGGGCATGAGTGATCAGCTGCTACTAGTACATGTTCGGCAAGAGCAAGCGTGCACACTTCACTGACTATATGCTGCACGTTGCATCTTTGATGTGTCTCACTGGCTTCCGACATTCACCAAAGTCGAGAGAGGGCCCAAAATCTGAAAGCATCGTAATTGACACATCTACTCGCGATAAAAAGTTGAAAGAACCTGACAGAAAAAACTGAAGGCAACTGCACATAAGAGAAGCACTCGGCTGTTGGCTCTTGAGAATCGACGATTTCTTAGATTTAACCAGCGAAAAGTGATGAAGGTCACAGTGATCGAAGAATCGAATCGCCCAAGTTTTAATGTACCAACTCTTGCTGCTACATAAGCACTGAAAAAGTCCTTGAAGGACTTCATGACAATGGTCGCAAGTATGTGTGAAAGGTCTTTATGACAGGTCTTGCGCTGCTGCATTGATGAGGAATCGGAGTTAGCTCAGTCGTCAGCGACCACAAATGCGGCATAATGTACAGGAAAGCAATGTTGGCTGATTAAAAATCTATCTAGTTGTTGCTGTTGTGCAGAAACGTTCAGACGAGCTTGAGTCTCTGCTTGCTAGGATAACCATGAATTTTATCTCGTTTCGAAGTTTGGTTAGTAACTTTGGGCTTTCGTCTGTTTTCTCTTATACGGTTGCAGGGCAGCCTTCCCGTTTCGCCAGTACAATCATCCTAGTACACTTTAAATGAAATCAGATGCGGACCAAATTTTATGCAATCACCGTCTCTGTAGTCTAGGCAAACTATGCAATCTTGCATTGTGCAGCGACGGTCATATAAACGGTTACAAACTAGCTGACGCCTTAGAATGCTCACTGGTATTTCGCTTACTTCTACCGATTCCTCTAAGTCGTCTATTTTTAAGCAATGTTTTGTACCTACACTTACTTCGTTGGAAGCAAGGGACGAGATAAACGGTGCTCTATTTGCTCTATAAATACCGTTTGGGAACGTGGTGTGCGGTGTTTCCTCGACACCGAGCAGCTAGAGTTTTGAAGCAATTCGAAATGCCTATTTGCCGAGTCAATTTCAAGGATTCTCCTACTACTCTCTTCCTGTGCACCCACTGATGGCTGCCCGAAATATATTCCTCACCAGCGCCATTTTGGTGGGTTACGAGTGAGAAGAGAACTAATGAACCAGTATGTATTTGCTACTTGCCCTTCGGTACCACTTCGTGACGTGGCCGTTCATGGAAAGGTTATTTTCATAGTTATGAAATGGAAGCCTCCCTTTCTTCGGTTTCTCTCTGAGGAATGATAGGTACTCACCAGACTATGACTGTTCATTCAATAACTCAAACATTAGTGGATCCCCTCTTGTATGGAACAGATGAAAGAACAGTGTTCTATATATCTACAGTGGAGTAGTGGCTGGTGATTGATTACTGGTGTTTCCACCCTAGGCGTAGAGGCAATGTAAAGGCTCGGTGCCAGTTTTTGTCCCATTGCCAACAGCCTCACCTGTGCTTAATGTTTTCTGAGCCGTTTGGAGATTGAGCAGATTAGGCACTGCTCTGAGAGTGACATCAACTGTTGTATCGTGAAACCATACATGCTTATTGCTCCCTCATGCTGTATAAGTTCGGGGATGGCTTGCATAGTGCATAGAGGAGGCATGCGAGACGTTTGCACAAAGAGCGCCAAAGTCGAAAGACTCTATGACATAGGTGGTGGTAGAACACGGGTCACATAGGCATCTATGAAATGCGCCTTAATTGATTGTTATAAATTGCTATAAATTACTCACTTTTAGGTGGTCCGGGTAGTGTTTCGCACAGAGCGTTTGCAATGGGATAGCTACTGGCACTAGACTTTTTTATTGCATTACTTGCTTGAACTTGCTTGACCGGCCCGTCACCACTAGTTGTACGGACCCCAGCATAATCACCATTTTTTGGAGAATTGCTGGTTAAGCCATTGTGGTTCCCTGGAATTCCGAGGACAGCCTGGTCAAGGTCTGCCCCAGGTCATTACTACAACAGACAACCCTTTTGGATCAGAGGGAGATTAACCACCATGCGACTTTGATACCAACACGGTGGTGGATCCTGGTATTAGTTTATCTTAGCATGGCTTCCCGATGGAAAGGTCGGACTCCTCAGCTAGGGAGACCCTTCTGGGAGACGAACCCTCCTGCTGTACATCGCCGTCCGACACCCAGGAACACCTCCCAGCCACGATGAGGCGGTAAACCGTTGGGAGGTGTTATCGTATTTGTGTCTAAAATACAAGTTTCTCGTGTAAGCTCATCAAAGAAAGAATACATATTGATCAGTCTCGCCGAGGTTGAAGGAAGATCAGTTTCGAAATTTTACAAGTTCTAGTAAACGCTCTTCGGAAATTTTTCTTCTGTACACTGTACAATTTTTTCACTGTTACCGAATTCTCCAAAACGGTCCTTCTTAAGAAAAGTTTTATAGCTGCACTTACTTCGTTAGAAGCAAAGGGAAGGATAAACCGGACCTTATTCTCGTCAGAATTATCGTCTAGGGGAGTGGTTCTTCTTCCACGTCTATCCCAAGGAGCTACAGTTCCGCAGCTAGTTTCGAAATGCTCATTTGCCGCACCACTTTCAAGGATTTTTCTTTCTGCTTCATTCCTATGCACATTTAGAGCTGTTCAAAACATAGTCTCACAAGGGCACTTTATTTTACTGTGAAAGGTAAGAGGAGGGATAGCGAACCAGTACGTTTTAGTTACTTGGATTTTAGGGCCATTTTGCAATGTAGCCGTTTTCGGTTCAACAACTCAAAACACTTGTTCATCTCCTCTAGTGTGAGGTATATGACAAAACGATCATCTACACACTACAATAAGAACTAGCACCGGACACTTTAAAACGCCAGCTATTTCGTTGCGTTTGGCATGACCATTTCCACCCATCACAATATTTCATAATTTGCGTTAACTACAGAAACGGTGATTGCATTAATTTGGGGACGGTTTATCTGATCTCATGCAAAATGGGCGAGGGCGATATATTGGCGAAACAGGTAGATCATTTGCACCCATATAAAAGACCACCCAAACGGCAAGTGTAGATCAAACAAAATATTCTGGTAGACACCCATAGGACGCAGACATAAAGGACAGAACTTTTACGAACTTTTACGTTAGCTGTCATAATTCTCTCACTTGTATCTCAAACACCAGCGCCTGAAACTCTTGAAGCATTCCTGATAAATGGAGAAATTCGAAAAGGAACAGCAGCGAGGAATGCTTCGTAGCCACGCATAGTCTCAAACACTATGCAAACTGATATTTTAGGGTGAGAGAGGCACACGACCCATCTATAAGAACTCTGTGCGTTGGTCTTAATGTGAAATGCTCAGGGAAAAGAACATAATAAGCGATGTGTGTGTGTGAACAAGTCTTTTTTGTTTCCATTATCGTACTGATTTTGGTATAAATCTAGGTACCGTTTTTCTTCTACTGAAGATATTGACGTGTTTCGTTGCCTGGGTTGCAGCAAATTTGACCTTTAAGGATTCTATCACCTGTATGATCTGCAGTCCCTTTGATCGTCGAGCGACTCAAGTGGGTACCAGTGAATCTTCCATATTTCCCTGCTGCATGCAAGAGCAGCCCAGTCGATTCTGCTCGCTCTAGGGGCTGGCAGAGCATCAAATCTTTCTTCTAGGCTTTTTGTGAAGAACTCTGATCATCGGGTTGTTGGTACCTCTGCAATACGTTTGATATCCCGAGAAATTCAGTCATTAACGGCTCTTGTCCATCAGTTGCCATTCATACGCATTACGTGTCCGGCTCACCTTACCTTCGACTGGTTGGCGTATACAACGGCATCTATCATTTCTGACCGTTGACACAGGTCGGAGGGCTTCGGCGTCCTTTCGACTGCTCGTTCAACAACGCTGAGTGATTTTTCATCCTCCTTACACAGCGACCGGATTTTTGACGCATACGTTAACACAGGAAGTACCGTTGAGTCGAAAAGGTAGACACGGGATCGGATATTCTTCGCCTTCTTTACTACATCGTCGATGCTCTCGAATGCTCCCCAAGTCGCTCACTTCCTTCTGCTCAACTCTGGAGCTAGGTCATTCATCATATGACTTCCCGACCTAGATAGACATACCTGGAGCATTCGGAGATATTCATTCCGTTGAGCGTGAATGGGGCAAACGAAACCAATCCGTTCTTCATGAACATCGTTTTCTTGAGATTTAGTCGAAGACCAATCTTTCCACACGCTTTATCAAAGTCCCCACGCACACGTTCCGCTTGGCTAATGTCCGGTGTTATAAGGGCGATGTCATCAGCAAAGCGAAAATGCTGTAATTGCTGACCATCGATTTTCACTCCCATATTGTCCTATTCCAATGTTCGCGTGACGTTCTCGAGGGTGGCGGTGAGTAATTTTGGCGAGATGGTATCGCCTTGGATGGTACACCCTTGCCTGACCCCTCTTTTAACGTCGATATTAATATCGTTGTAGAATGGTGATGCCTTGGTTGTGAAATTTTTGTAGAGCTTACGAAGAATCTTTATGTACTAAGTAGGGACTCCCTGCCTACCAAGGGCTTCCATGACCGCTTCTATCTCAATTGAGTCAAAGGCCTTCTTTAAATCAATGAAAGTGAGATAGAGCGGTCTTTTGTACTCTGGCGATACCTCAGTGAATCTTGTTGTCGTTTGGATGTGGTCCATCGTACTATATCCTTTTCGCAACCCTGCTTGCTCACATGGCTGCCCTCGGTCCAGTGTTCTGTCAATCCTGTTTAGGATGACTCAGGTGAAGAGTTTGTAGACGACAGACACCAAGCAGAAACAATAAAGCGGTGTTGCTGGTTTTCCACTAAATAGGGACCCTGAATTTAGACAGGTAACTTGTGAAAAGCCGGGAAAGTGTGTTTATGAGGACTGGCGATAAGTTATTCAGGTGTTCAGATCCTATCCTGTGGTGGTGAACGCGTTAATCCACGGAAAGGACAATAGCGCATTCGTTCCCACACCGCAGACACCTGAGGTTCGGAGTTTTGCAAATATCTCAGCTCCGTTGAAGTTACATTTCGCAATATGCCCTGCCATTAAAAAGGGTAGGCAGTAAATAAAACGGTTAAGCTTATCCTGAAGGTTCTAAAGAAAGCGAAATCCACTGAAACGTCAATTCTTTCTTGTGAATAAGCAGCATCATAACAATCTCGTACCTGCTCATCAACAAAACAACGAGTGATCTTCTGTTCTTTTCAAATAGTCATGTTGGTAACCGATATAAGGTAAGGTGTCATCCTGCGAGGAAGCACGAAACATCACCAGCCCGACCGATCATTTTCCGACCAGCACATATAGTTACAGTACTCATCTACACTATTGAAGTCTCTCAGCTTTTGTTTGTTTGTTTCATTCAAATCCTCATCTTGTAGTGGGAGGGTGAGGGTGGTACCTACGCAAATATTCTAAATAAAATTTTCACAAGACGTCCGAATTCAAGTGTACGTAAATATGAGTGACGTAGGTCAAAATGGAACTCGTGTTACTAAAGTATCTCTGAACATTCGCCAAGACGCCAAATATTTACGTATTCCAAAACTAAACTGAGAGACGAAATCGCCCCGGTCTGTAGAAGCAAAAGGAACTAATATCAGATGGAGTTGAATGTATTGGTTGGCTTCGTAAACAACTGAGTTGGTCAAGAAGGACTCGCCCTTAAAAATAAAAGCAGGTAGAGCGCTCTAAGATGGATAATATTGTCTTGAGTGATCAGTATCATTGTCCATTATGGGATCACATACTGTTTCTGACAGAGAATGAAAAGACGGAAAAAGGAGTGATATCATTGTGTCGCCAACGTATTTCGGCAATGGAATATGAATGCGTAGTTTTCTTGTTCAGCAATCGCGAGGTTGTTATACAGCATACATTTACTTCCATAGAAAAGCACACAATACAATACAACACAACACAACAGTAGCTGGCGTTTCGGCAGTATCGCCTTCTTCAGAGCCGCTTTTTTTACATGACTTCCAATGAGGAAGGTTAGAACATCTGATATGATGATGACCTACATTGGACATTTTCCACAATGGACATTTTTCCGATTTAACATGACGTTGTTGTTTGGATGAGAAAAATTCGTTGGAGCCGTGCACCATTCCGCTGGAACGGTCTGCAGGCGATGATGATGACCTACATTGCGAGATCGACCGATTGGCGGAAACCCAGTGGAATAATCGCTGCTTTGTGGGAGGCGAAAGCGCCAAAATGTTACCCGAATACAACTTTTATGAAGATCTCGTGTTAAGCTAGTAATCCAAGGAAGTATTGAATTCCGACCATAAATTTGCTAACCTGAAAGTATACCATCATTGACGAGAAAGGAGTGATTCAACACAGCAATACCACATTGTCATTATCATCCACCAGCACAACTGATAGCGTCTAGCGAATAGTAGGGCTGTAAAAGATGGGAGTAACAGCCAATGGCTAATGATACCTATTTGCTTCACTGACACCATCCTTCTCGTAACACCCGCTCACACCTTATTACAATAAGTGCTACGCTATTTCGAACACATGTGTTCTCATTTCTGATAACTTTCTGAATATGGGAACGAAGCCGTTAGCAAATCCGATGACTTCCTATTTGCTTTGTTCACATTCATAGGGTTGATGATCGTCGAATACACTGTGTAGCTACAGATATGTACAGATATGGGTAAATGAGTTTAAAAATAGTGCGATAAACAACTTTTCTACTTAATGAAGATGTGAACGGCTAGAAAATTTCAATAGAACATTGGTGTAAGACACAAAATTGGTTGCCGCTCTTACTATATCAACTTCATGACTTCACTACTCTTGATGTGCGCCGAGTACATCTGCTGACCTCAGTGGATAAAGGGATGAAGGATGAAGTTCTCAGCAATCAGCAATCCCTAAGGGGCGCATCGTTAATTCGACTTTATTAAGTATCGTTAGAGGTAATTGAATGTATATTTGGTTTGTACAATTACTTTCTGTGGCCAAACGTTGTATGCAATCAATGTTGTTATCTTTCAAGGCAAGTATAGCACTAGTGTGCCAACCCGGAAATAATGGAAGGCTTAGTGAGCCCAGATTACTTTCGACGTTTTTTCTCACCTCTTTAAAGCAGCACTTCTTTAAACTCTGTGTTGCCGGTAAATACGTGGGTTGATGCTTTAACCATATCGAAGAAGCTGTGAACAATGTATAGGGCAACCGATCGACGTTTTCTGAAGATGAACTGGTACACTCAGCACCGAAGTTGTTTTCGTGGTTCTTATCTTTGAAGAATATCTTCCTCTTCAAGACTAAGTTGAACACATCTCAAAAGCATTTCTCGAATGACGCGTCTTTTCTGAATGACATTTTCTGCGCGCATTTGACCACTTTTGTACTCAATTCTTTTCTTTCCATCCATTGTCTACGAAGTTCATCAAATTTTTTTGTACAACTTCTGTACCTGCTTGAAGATCTTTGTCTTTTAATGGACGTCGTTGAGTGGTGGTCGAGTCGATTCTCTCTGGAGCCCTAGGAGAGCAGTGCTAGAGAAGGTCGACGAGCCTTGGGCAGTATGTGATAGCATCGGGTTTTTGATAAACAGTATCGCTACCACTGCGCTACCTGCCCCTACATCTCAACTGATAGAAAACAGTGGACCAATCAAATAAAGAAAAGGCAAAGCAACAAATTAACGAGAAGGGGATTAGTATGGATTCCGAGAAAATCAATCGCGAGCTCTAAAAAGACCACCAAAAAAATTTTCCACCACGTTAGGTACAAGCACAAGGCTTCCATACTGACATATAAAATCGACTACCAGATTCTTAAACTGTACATGAATCCCATATGGAACACGATCGCCATAGACGACGATTCCAAGACAACGAAATGAGTAGAAGAAGTGTTGGGACCCGTATAGCACGTGAATAACTGTTATCTAAGTTTCAAATTAAGTAAAATTTTTGTCAAAGAATGACAAGCAAAGATTTGCTACTTTGCGGTTCGATTCGCTCGATACTATAGCGATACCAGTGACGGCAGCTAGTCATGCGATTAGTTAACAGATCGGTCTGGGATGATGTAACAAGCTGACGATGTAACAACGGTGAAGAAATGCAAATAAATCAGAAAAGCAATCAATTCATAGAGAACTCACAATGCGATGACAAGTGCATGGAGTTTGATGACACTCCAACCGTCTCACGTTCACTCGGACTGTTCAAAGCTAGAGATAAGGCAATTAGTAGCACGGTTGTTCGTGATTAAACAGTGGTTTCTTTTTCCACTTACTGTTGGACACTTTTACACAACGCAACGATTGCCTTGAACACATTAAATGAAAAAGAAACATTGGTGAAACGTGGATGTTATCTGAAAATGCAAGAAGCTAATGAGTAATTTCTGTATAACTCCTCTTTGTACTAAGTCATAAAAACACCATGAAAATAGAAACTCGCGCTTTTAAAATGTGTGAAGAGGTCAAGTTCAGCTTTCGTACTGTGCAATTCAACTTATTTGCCTCTGATTAAGGTAAGATTTTAGCACAATCAAAGCAATTGTCCAATAAAAAACCAGCAAGCACTGTCGAATGGGTTATATTAAATCTAGCCGCAAGCGTTGTCGAAGTGGGTCATACCAAATGTAAACTGTGCAGGATTTTGAGTAGAGAAATCCCATAGTTTATTTAAAATGTTGGACAGTGCAGCTCCCGTTCACGTACATCACAACATCGTTCACCTGGCAACATTGTGGTAAAAGTTCTCCGCTATGAGAAATGTCAATATGAACGAAACGAATTCTTATAATGACGAGGCTTTATTTAAAGTCGGAAAATACTACGTTGGAGAAGAAACGGAAGATTTGTTGGATTGCAGGCAATCGTTCTGCACCCTCTTACTAACCGTGATTCTTAGATTTGTTAGGCTGTTCAGTAGGTGATGATAATTGGACCTCTGAGTAGTTTACTACCTCTACCGGTGTTTCTGGATATCACACAATGGGTCGGATCCATCAAGAGTGTAATCAATAGGGTTGCGCGAACGTTGGGTTGTAACCTGCTGAGGCTAGGCTTAATCAGTCAGTTACAACTTTGCAACCGCAACTCAACCTAGCCAGTTATTTTGTCATAAATTCAAGCTCGGTCGGTTCTTGTTAACACTTTAAGAAAAGATTGCTAAGCATCGAAAATATTTGTTCACTTTGAATATTGGTGTCCACTGTACTTTGTGATCGTCTCCTTGCACCTGCCAATTAATTTCATTAACTAATTATTTGTGATATTATACTTTATCGCAAGTTTTATTATGCCAGTACTCAAATAAGCTTCCAGTCATATTACATTAAACAAATTAAATTCACGAAAAACGCGGGATATTTTTACACTTCTTAGTTCTCCTTTTTCATTCCACCCCAATCGCTTCTTCTACCCTTTGAATCACATGTAAAAAGTGTTGAGCTGGAACATCCTTAAGAGCCACGAAACATTACTCGGATTCCACCACAATAAACACTATCCACTTGCAGGAAAAAGTCGTTGACTCTCTATATGAGAAAACTTTTAGGCCATCGATCACGACGTGGAAGAAAAGCTGCTTCTTCAATTTATATTCTTTCCCGCTTGTTGCATTTTCCTCTAACAGTTGGTCGACTAATCGCATGATTTGCTGCTGTTATAGGAAACCGTGTCATTCTAAGATGATTCGAGCTCGAAGACTTGGATGTATTTTTGGAAAACACATTCGAACACTATTAAAATATCAATGGATAGAGGTGACAAAACTTCAACTCGCGGGCTAAGCCACTTCCAAATTACATCACCCCGTGAATGATAGTTTATAAGGTTTTGGGAACGAAAAGAAATGATAGGACAAATAAGAAATGAGAAGCAGATTTGTCGAACTATCTAAATAAGTATTTTTTTTCAACGTTATATCCATTAGGCACATCAGCTGTGCTCTTAGCAGTCGCTCTCGTCAAGAGAATGTTTCAGTCAACATTCAACCACCACTTATTCTCTAAACTTCGCAGTATTTATTGCGTACGAGATCTTAACGCTTCATATAAACTCAGTTGTTAATTTGACTTCACTAACACTTCTGACTTTATTAGAAGGACACGCTCGACCTCAAAAATTAGCACCATCAATGTGATTTCCTTGTAGTGACAATGACGATCCGACGATGCGCACCAGCTTCAAAGCGCAAGCACCCGGAGACAATTGCTCTCTTCAGGATTCAACAAGCGAAGCAAACACATTCCGGATCTGAGTGAATTTTATTGATTTAAAGTAAATTTTCTTAACTAGAGTCGAAGTGATTAATCGAGGTAGAATTTTCAGCAAAAACAGTTTTTTATTCTATTAAGATGAGAATCTTGTCTTCCGATATTCAACAGGCGTAATTTTTCACACTTTTTACGTCAAAGCTCATAATTCGATCACCACCGGAACGACCGAACAAATGAGGTTCCGACCACTTGGTGGCCACCGATATATTGTAGATGTTGCGTGCTCCGCACTTGCAATAGAAATCCTGAACGTTTGAATATTAGTGTTCTCAATTTCCGATCAAATTTCAAGCGATTGCAGAACGAAATGACATTTAAAAATTTACTGTCACGCATTTAGAAATGACAAAGCAAAGTCTCTTCTAGAAATGCGTCATCGTTTTCAGCTTCTGGGGCACTCCAGTTATTGAAAAGGTGTCTTCAGTTCTTGAAAAGTTGAATCATCCTGTGAGATAGTTTCGTATTTTGTTTTTCGCTCGTTGCAACAGAAGCCTACGATCCAATCGGCTTTAAAAAGTTCTGGAAAATACTTGTGATCCAAATGCACCCTGGATTTCATATGTTATAATTCCCAGACAGCTTCAGATAGATTCAAAATTCTAGAAATATTTACAAATATAGCCACTGCAGGGAATTATAATTGAAATAGTCGAATTCATCACAATCGAAGAGATACGAGAAATTTGAAGATCGACATTCTATTTGATTTGAAAAATATTATCAACCGAATAATTTTTAGTGCAAACGATTATTTGGTAGTTTTGGCGAAATCAGAATATCACTACCAGTTCAGTCGGTGTTCATTCACACGTCATCATTCTACAACATATCAGTTGACTTTTCTCTCGACAACACGAAGTTGGGGAAAATGTTTTATTGTGTTTTGTTCGCCTTTCTCTCAATCGTGATTGGGTATTTTCCAATGACTTGGTGTCTGCATGTCCGCAGGGCACTGGAATAATACATTTTCCAACAGTTGGTTAGCTGAAAAACCAACTGCTGCGGCTCAGATTTGAATAGTGTACACACACGACATCACGTCGTCCTTTTCATTGTTACTGGTGTCAGAAGATTCAGATGTTGAAGGTGTCGCTTCTAACTGTAACGCTGTTCAATACTTCTGTCATACTTTGTTGCATGTTCTGTTCTAGCGGCGACGGCGTCGTCGTCGTTGTGGTCCTTGTTGTCGTGGCTGTAGATTCCCATTTGTGTTACATTAAATTTAGGTGATATTCACTTGGATAAGAGAACTACACGTTTACTAATACCGTAACATCGACTCAAGTACAGATTGCAATCCACTAAAAAACGATGTGTTCATTAGATCGTTGTTTCCTCAGAGTATTCTCATGCATCCTCAAAACCTTTTCTTAATTATCATGTTGCACTTCGTATCGAGAAATTCGCTTCTGAATCCTCCAGACAGATGTGCGTTCTAGCACTTTCCCAATTTTTAGTAATAAATTAAATTGTTTTCTTTTCCTTTCACCACCGTTCCACCAATACTAAAAGTAATAGATTGTAATCTATAGGGCAACGAATAACAAGCATTTCTTTCGAGTTCGTCATTATGCCATCACTTTCTTTCCGAGCCAAATTCCGTGGTAATAATTGCGATTTTTCAATTGTCAGAGTGTAAAAAAGAAAGACGACAAGGAGTTAGTGGGAAAAATTCAACGTAAAACCTATAATAGCTTGCGATTGATCTGATCTTCGTGAATAGTTGTCTGGTTTTAGTAATTAGAAGCTTGTAACATTACGAATCAAAACTGAGACCGTAATAGAGCTAATGACCAAAATCTTATGAGTGGATGAAACATTGATCAAAATGCTTGTTGCCGCAGAAGCGATGGAGGCTTTGATGCTTGTCAGCAATCAACTAAGAAGTTTGCGTCCTCAAATATCATGTCATTTCACAGCACAAACCTATGCCATCCAATTTTTCTTTTGTTTCTCATCATTTCGATGGAAAACATGGTTCCTCGATGAAATTATACAACAAAGTTGAGATAAAGAAGTCCATTTCCCTGAAGCAAACAATTACTACAACTTGATATCTCTGCAGCACTAATAGAAATTTCCTACTTAGGAATAATAATTTACTCTTAAATGTCGTGTGGTTTGGGGTGCATTGCAATACTCACATAGTGATCAGTTCAATCTTCGACCCCAAGCTAGCCATCCTTTTGTGATGGTTTTAGATTGGTGCAGAATTTTTCTGGGAAAGAAAGAATTGTCTCTATACATGCGTGTGTAGCTGCTTCGATTTATTGTATAGGCCAAATATGCATTCAATCTCCTCTACGATGCTGTAGATAGAGTCGGATTTCTGACGGTTTTCCAAGAAACTGATCAGCACCAAACGCTTTATTTTCAACCATATCTTATATCCGTTTTCAATTTGCTAACGTCAAAAGAGCTGAGGATTTTGTGGCACCCTGCGTGAGCTTTGAACCGTAGCTTCTGGTCGCTTAAATGACTCGCAATTTTGATGCGATGGAGAGTTTTTTGTGCTGTCATTGATAGCTCTCCACTTTTCATTTTATGAGAAACAAAAAAAAGATGAAGTACCACAGTGTTGCTTATTTCTCAGAGTATCGTCCTGAAAGAAAGACCATCACATCTTAAATCGTTTATGAATGCACGTCACATTTCCTTCTTCTACTCTGTCACCATTTCATATTCAGAGAAATGTTCCATAATATCCTGTGTGTTTAAACATTTCTATTTACGCATTAAATAAGGTGAAGCATTTTAATTATATTGTTAGATTTAATCGGTATCCTGTGAATTTAGTAGCTCCCAACCTCGGCTTGATAGTCGCAAATCTGTCGATATCGAATTTTCTCAATGCTTCTTTCTCTAGTTGCCCTATCACCTTTTTCCACTAAATGTGTAAAACATATAATTCATAAAAAATTTCTTTTTCAGGAAGGTGCTTTCTTCGAGTAGTATTTCTTTGATCGTTTTTCAATATAGAGAAGAGGAGTGGCCTAATGTTTTGTTGATTGGATTTCGAAGCTGACTTGAATAATTTCATTGGATTAGGAACGCCTTTAACAATTGCGTGGAGCATGTTTTTTGTTTTGTTTCGCTCCGTAATGGCATCTTATAATGTGTGTCTGCAAAGGTGCGTGGTGGAGTCGTGGCTGAAGAATGCCGCTGTGTTTCAGCTCCAATCACGTTGAAAATCACTCACAGGAGGAAGATGGTGGTAAGAAAAAATTAATAATACTACATTAACAATTTTTCGCTTTTTCTGCTTTCTTTGCACAGTGCTAGTCTAAGTTCTGATTTGTGCTTCCCAGATCATTTCTTTTGATTGGTGATTGCTGAAAGTGCTGCTAAAGTGAGAACATGGCTGAGACGATGACATAGCGAGGACCTTGGCTGGTGTGGTGAATAACACGTGGGCTCCTGGAAAGTGTAATCAAAAGTTCGAAGCCTACCTGAGATTCCACGTTTCTTTCTGTTGAAACTTTCTGTCACGTATAAATGGGAAGGGTCTCAGAGAACGGCTGGTATACTGCCAGTATTCCTACCCACTGTGGTCAATCTCAAGTCGTATTTTGAAATGAGCTTCAAGGGTTGAAGTGGAGGAGGAGGTACAGGTTGGGTTTGGATGCCGTTTGCCCCTAATCCAGCGAATATGATGCAAATTTTAACATTTGCTACCACCGTTCAGATAGTTTTTTTTACAATGTCTAAATTTTACGTCGTTATCAGCTGATCATTCGCAAACCAACAAATCATTCACTGAGATCCAAGTGACAACAGACGAGGACATGGAGAGTCGGATGAGCCGTCGATCATCCGTTTTGGTGAGTTCCATCAGTTTTTTTTCACTTTCGGGTTTTCAAGCTATCAGAATGTTTAAATTCTTTTCAAAGCTTTTGATTTTTTTGAGGTTCAGAAAGCCATTGGCCAGATTATCACTTTTGAGACTGCAGCATATGCAGGTTTTTTTCTGTAAATGCGAATTCGTTTGGCATTTTTCTATAATAGGAGGTGACAGCAAGGCACGTGTGGTGCAGTGGTTGGAGGCGCCACTGCGGCGCTCACGTGAAATCCGCCCATGGCCTACCAAGCCTTCCATCCCTCCGGGGTCGGCAAATTGGTACCACACCTGTCTGGGAGGATAGCAGCACTGGCTCGATACATTGGGAGGCCACCGCGAGTCATTGTAAAGGCCAGATATGCATTCAATCACCTCCAACGATACTTAGTGAAGTCGAATGCATGGCGCATCCCTCATGGTAGTGATGAACACCGAGAGCTTTATCCTTTATCCTTTAGGAGGTGATAGACCTATATATAATTAAATGTCTTATGGTCTAGATCTTTATAAAGTATCTACATTGGCTTACTTATGCAGTACTTCGATTGAATTGCAACTTTCACAGAAGATTTTTTTCATATCACTTAAGCGAAAAATCGCAGAAGAAACAATTTGTTGAAAGCCCGACTATTTGGATGGAACGGTTTCCCAATAAATCAAATGTTTTAAAGACTAAGACTTTTTTTCGAGGTAGTAAAAATCTCCGCATAGATCTGGACGTGAGAGCTAAATCGTCAGCAGTGCAATAGCATATTTTTTAATCCATATGACGAATAATGAAAACAAGTTTTGCCATACCACTAAATAGACTTATCGAAAAAAGAACGGTGGAAAATGGAAACAGCCTCTCTTGAATTTCTCAAAATTTTCGTCAAAATTTGGATAATCGGGATGGCTTGTATGCCGTCCTACTTTTTGTCGTGCGCCTTGAGAGGTTGGCAATAAAAACTCTATTCGTCGTTTTCTCCTTCAGCAATCGCGAGGTTGTTAAACAGCATACGTTTACTTCCATACAATAACACACATACAATACAATCGTAGCTGACGTTTCGGCAGAATCGCCTTCTTCAGAGCTGAGTCGTCAGCCATATGCGACTCTGAGCGGCTGTTCTTCTTCGATGGAAGACAGATGGAAAAGGCGGCTCTGAAGAAGGCGCTTCTGCCGAAACGTCAGCTACGATTGTATTGTATGTGTGTTATTGTATGGAAGTAAACGTATGCTGTTTAACAACCTCGCGATTGCTAAAAGAGAAAACGACGAATTCATAATCCAATGCCGAGGTTAATAGAAAGTCGATCCTGGGTACTATTACAAAAACTCTATTCATAGCTGACGTATTCCAGAACCATGCAATGGGTCCTACTAGCTCGAAGGCCACAAAAACGATAGTGGTTTTCACGAAGCCTAACCATCCGCGTTGCAGCTTTATTATCATTGCATGAAATCATACGAAGGACGTACTATTGGCCATTGTCGTCTTAATGCCGCCGGGCGCTCCACTTTCAGTCAAGTAGAGTTCCGACGTTTTCCGTGTGTGCCAGCGTCCTCACCTTTGGCCGATGTATGTCGGAACACTGGATTCAATTTTTTACTTTTAATGATATAGGTTACTTTTAGCATCACATTGGCAGCGCGTTCGATGATGCTGACCGTTTCATTATTATGCTAAGTAACTCCCGTTTAGGGGTATATGTTAACGCGTGGAAAACCATGGAATCAAAAGAGTTGGACACACAACGCAGAGTATTGTCTAGTTTCCAGTACATAACCGTTGCTTTGCCAAGGTCTTCAAACTACTGGCTTTTCTTGCTCAGATTTAGATCTGTGTCGTTTATCATGTTGAATAGGCTGTGAAGATATACGTAGAGAAAGCACTCCAAAACAACCGTTCGTTGTATTGAAAATGAAGGCGACACCAATAGCAAGCACATCTACAATTAGCATCGCTTTGCTTTCCCCGAAGATGGGGCCGATCCTTCTACGCGCACGTTCAGAATCGACCAGCACTCGATTTACCATGTTTATAAAGAAACAGTGGAGGCCGTTGTTTTCATGGATTTTACAAGTACACCTTGCACCAAATATTGATTTCCCATATTTTTCCGTAAGCAAGTTTAGAGCTAATTTTCTAAGCGACTACTTATTCTGAAGCCTTCATCTACGCTTTTTTTAAAAATTGCAATTTTTCAGCCATGCTGAAGTATGGCAAAAGTATGCTCTGATGGCAAAAAATTATGTGGCTTAACCTCATCAATTCAAACTCTGACATATTCAACAGGAAAAACTCAAAATTTTATCATTATACGTTTCGAAACAGGTCCGAAAGTGCCCTAGCAGAGCGCAGTACGCAGATTGTATGAAAACTTCCTCAACGGGTATATGAATCTAGATAACGAAGAATTTCGTTGGCTTCAGCAGTTAATGGCAGTTATTCAAGAAGGAAAACCAGACCTGACACCTTCAAATAACTTTCGCAGAAGCGCTCATCGTCAACCAGTCATTTGTCATTTGGAAGACATCAAAGAGTTGAAAAGCTTGTTAAATGGTTGTGACGCGATATGAGTGATTACCAAAGAGATCGTCGCCACTAATTCTGCCTTGTGCTTTTTCATAATAAAGGAAAGATCTATCTCTCAATTGCACTGTGATTTTTAGCAAAAAGAGGTTCCCATATAACAACTGACGACGCTCGGCATTAGTTATTTAATCGAGATGATTCCCCTAAGAACTTAATGGAATCGAATTTGGGACAAAAGAAAGTTATGGCGACTGCTTTGTGCTTTCAACGACTTTACCTCACGGGAGCTTTTTTGAAGATTTTTGAAGGCTGACAAGACGTTCATAGCGGGAAAACATGGTCAGAATATTCGACAAAATGAGCAAAAGAGTGCGACTTACGCTCATAAAATAGGGCACCAAAAAAGACCAAATCCTTTTGGCACGACAATGCTCGACCACTTGCTACACAACTAATGCTGAAGAAGTTGAGCAACAGCAATTACGTAACACTACCGTTTCAAGTTTACTTATTCGTTTTCTCGCCAGCAGTCTCGCTTTCCATTTCTTCAAGCTCTTCAATCCTCTCGATAGCAATTCTATAAAGAATTTTAAGGGATAGTATTCCACTGGATTCCGATCCAAAAATAACTTCGCATCCTGAGCTTGTGCTTTTTCTCTGATAGTTTTTGTCTCAATTAATGAAGTTGTATTGACTCGAGCTATATCATTTCAAATTTTTCACTTAAAATACACCTTTTCTCAATCCACCTCATACACGAGCCTAGTATTCCTTCAGAAAAAATTTTTCACTAGTCAAGCTGAGATGACTGAACCAATGACTATTAGCTTTCACTCGTATGTTATCTGATTTCCATTGTCATGCAAAAATCTTAAAGGTAAACCTACATAATTTGGAGAAACGGTATTACCTTCTTAAAACTATCATAACCACTTTCGTATTTCGGCTGCATCGGTTATCTTCCTCAATGTGATAAAGGTGTGATATAATAGCAACATTAACATTAATAGCAATAATGGGATGATAGCAAATATAAATTTTTGGTATATTTTATGAAGCTTGGTCTACAAATGAATACGATAAATCGTACTAAGACCCCTTTCAAATCCTATTTGCTGCTATTAGTGCCCTTCTTTCAAAGTTTCGGCGATAGTTTAAAGGATAACTAAAGTAAAATGCCTCTAGGAGGTAGAGAACAGGAAAATTAGGCGGTAGCTGTCAGTGTCAACAGATCTTTTTTATTTTAACTTTCTCTACCGCAAAGAGGCTTCTTTCACAGGTTGATTTGATCACTTTGTTTCGTCGGTCTTCTAGCGTTCTCATGCGGCCGCACACAAGAACGCGAACCACTGGCGGGCCCGAAGAGTGGGTGATTCCAAAGATTTTACTGATATTGAGTGCTTAAAAATTGCTAAAAAGTAACTTTCGTAAACAAAGCTCAAATCTCTGATGTTATTTTAACATGTTCATTTAGTGATGACGAGGACGAAGATGAGGAAGACACACGAAATATGTCTAAGGATCGAATACTGGAAGCGATTCGACATAAGCGGGAAATCATTGGGAAACTTCGTTGCCAACCGTGGAATATGAAAAGAAAACGTAGGACGCTGAAGTGAGCGAATGTATTCTAAAGTGAATGCCTCCATGTTTTTCTTAACTCTTTTCCTTCGGAAGTTCTACTCAGTAATATTCTTTTTGGCTTTTTTTTCCTTCGAATTACATTTTCTTGTTTCGAACTAATGAAAATATAACATTATATTAAAAGCGTCAATTGCAGAGTAGCTCAAAGGCACCTTCAACGTCAAGAGGCAAAAGTTTCAAAGGCACGGTTACTTAAGGCGGAAGCCGGCAGGCGAATCACATTAATGAGTCGATGGTTTGACAATTTCAAAATTTATCTCATATTATGGGAGGCGAAGATTAAGCGAATTGAAAGTGAGTTAATTGCTATAGCTTTTCAGCTCTTCTAATGCTCAATCTTGTTCAGCAGGAGTAAACGTCCATTTTTGAATGAGCTCTGATCTCCTCCACCGGAATAACATGAACGAGTTGAACAGTGTCATGAACTTGGCACTATTTTTAGAGGCATTACGAAAGGTGTCCATTGTTTCGTTCATGAATCTTATAGCGTGGGTAGAGCCATCCAGAAATCGATAAGATGTACTCTTATGTTTTATGAACTATAATTAACTAAAACTATGTCACTAAAGTACAATGGATCGTTGACTACATCTTCACTTGTTTGCTGCATTTTCAATATTCGTGACGGCGCTGGAATCGTTGTTTTATCTTTGTTCGTTCTTTCCACTGATGACTTCAAGTTTGGTTTTTTCGTTAGTCTAAAAATCACCATAGATCGTAGAAAAAAAAATGTTCTTTGTTTTTATGAGAAGGTGCAATAAATGTGGTAGTCTAGAAGCACGACGTGATATTTTGAAGAAATCATAACGCGATAATGTGGAGATTGAAGTGAAGTGGCGTTTTCGGATGCATACCCAACCGTTCATCCCTAGAAGGGAATCGTTATCTGTCTACGTTGTCTGACCCCAAACTTTCCGATCAAGGGCTCAGTCAGCCCCTCAAGGAAAGAAATCCGTCTTTCAATAATTTTTAACGCAATTATTCCTTAGTCACTCCGCCGGATATTCTAGATATATGGAAGAATTTTTTTCTGTGACCAGAGAGTCATCCATCATCGTCAAATCTTTTTTTCTCAACAGATGCCGATGTGATTGGGCTATGAAGACGATGTGATATGTAGAAAAGTTTCATATATTGCGATGGTTGTATCGACTTGAACTCAAATAGTGAACGATCCAGAAGTTGTCAGGATAAATCCTGTCGGCACAGAGCATATGTTCAGAAAAAAGGTTTTTTTTACTGAAACTCATCATATACAGCTGCAAATGATATTTGAAGGAGATAAGAGATGAAATGGACAAAGAGTAGAATTGAGGTTCATCGGATGGTACTGAAAACGCAGCAGCAAAACAAATAATTATGCAAATGATCCTTTCCAGGTCACTTTGGATCTGTTGTTAGTTCTTACTTCACTTTTCTGCGATGGACTCTTGGAGTCAATGTTACTATGACTGTTATTATGTTAATGTTTGTCATCATTCCAGAAGTAAGTTTAGCACATTTTGAAGGTTGAATTACATTACACAAAAGGATAAAGGATAAAGCTTTTGGCGTTGATCAATCTCTGAGGGATGGGCCATGCATCAGACTACATTAAGCATGGTTTGGAGGTGATTCAATGCACACCTGGGCTTTACAATGATTTGCGATGGGCTACCGATCTATCGAGCTAGTGCTGCTTTTCTCTCAGACAAGTCTGCTACCAATTTGCTGACCCCGGGAGGGATGGAAGGCTTGGTGGACCATGGACGTGGGGATCGATTCCACGTGTGTGCTGCAGGGCGACTCCGACAACTGCGTCCTTTCGAACATATGACTGACATTAATTGTGACTTCATACATCATCATCTTATACTGAATTGAGCTCATTTAATTGTTTAAGTATTTGTGTCTGTGTGCAACCATTGTTTCTATGTAACTTATGACTTTCCATTAGTTTCCACGTTATTATAAATCCACATTTAGTAGTTGAACAAATCGTTTCTGCCTTATGTTCACAGAAAAGGCCTATTTTAGTGGTTAGCGGATTCGCGGATGACATTTGCGTCGGAGCGCTACAATCGTACGAAATCCATTAAAATCATGCCCGATGATGTTCGTCTACGTGCTGATGAAATGAGCACTGTCTGGGATTTGGGAGTAAGTGTAATATTTAACGACGATGTGATATTTTTCTATTTTTTCAACAGCTATTTTTTAGGGTTATATGGAATATTCCTTGATATTTTATGGTTACTACTCAAGGGAAACATTTTTTGGTGAAACAGTTCGATATAGAGTACCAGTAGCGTATTTTCTTTCTAATATATTTGTACTTGGATATAGTTTTTTCACAATTTTAAGAAAGTGAGTCCTTTGCATTTGTGTTTATTTCAGTAACTTTTCCGTTTCTGTTTAGATTATTCAATCCTTAAGAGGTTTGCACCGGCGAAAAAATGCATGAACGGCATACTGAAACGTCAGCAAAACATTTTGATTTAAATATTTTAAGGATGGCTGCTAATGCACGAACAAGCAAATTATCATCAGGTAAAACGGAACAATACGTTTTCAACTGGAAAGCGTTCACAGGCTGGGATTTCACTATAGGCAACGCTGAAACTGCCGGAAACGTGCACATGGCGAACGTCATCAAGTTCCGTGTGGGTTTCTGTTGACCACGATCACTTTTGGCATTTATTCTGCCGCTTTGCTTATTCGTAGATGTAAATGCGTTTTAAGCTTTTCCACTTTTAGGAGGCTATTGCTGAGTTTACGGTGAATATGAAGAAGAAATATTGCTGTTTACAAATTTTGTTACGATTATTCGCGAATTTGCTTGTGTTCACTATGCTGGCATTTTCCGTGTGGGCAATTTTAGCGGTGAGCCAGATCAGAGAAACGGATACGTTTATAAAACAGGTACTTTTTTTGAGTGAGTTGTCTCCTCTGTATTATATCCATGCCGCTTTGCTATCTGTCTGTAGCGTTTTCCACGTGATTTGCTGGGTCATCGTAGGCTTGTGGTTTTTGGATATTGAACTACACTGCGTAGTTGTTCGTCCCTTCAATAGAATTTCTGAACCTGAGAACAAGTTTGATATTTCCAACCGGAAATCCAGCAGGTATTAAACCAGTGAGATCAGTAGTACGCTGATGGCACTCGCTAGCGAGATTGATTACATACGAGATTTGAACTGCAACAGCTAGTGACAGCCTATGTTGACAAACCAGAAAAGTCTTAGCAAAACAACCACGGATCTCAAAGGTGAAAAACAGACAATTTAACCATCGGTAAATCAGAATGAGTATTCGGCATACTAAAAACTTCCGTGAATGGCGTCAGATGCTCAGATTGCCGGTGAGCAGCTATTAAATCTCCAGTCGTATTGGATGTTTTTTGAAGCGAATCGAAATGGAACGTCCATCAGTGGAATGAGAACAGTTTCCTGCTCTGCACCTGCACCACTAGAACAATTCTTTCAAACATGATTCTTGTTGACACCAGAAACCTGATTACATGCTATGTGATCGTTTGACACGAAATACGAAGTAGGCTGTATACATCAGTTGAATCATGGGCTTTTTGTCACTGGTGGTGAGGAGATCTGTTCAATCACGTTTTGGAAGGAATGGAGTTAAAAATTAAGAGTCCGGTGTTTATCAATTTCTGAGAGATTACTAATGCACTCGACCTTATTAAGCCAACGTGATTCAAGCGTGCTGCTGAATGATCACCAACAACCTTTGGTGGATGTGTTTGCAGGTCACCTCAACAGGGTAAAAGAGTCAGCAGTAAGCTGCAAACATGCTCACAGAATGGTGACCACCATCATCAAAGCTTAGATAGAACATTACCATGCAAAACGATTGCAACGGAGAAAAACTGTTTAAAAATATGCTGGTGTTGGCACAACTAATGAAGACGAGCCACCCCACATTTATCCAACTATCCAAGTATTCAGGAGAAGAGGGCATGCAGCACAGTGATTGGACGCTCCCTGTAACACCCATGGGGCCAATTCGCGTCGCAAGCTCACCACGCCATCAATACCTCCGGGTTCGGCAAATTGGTATCTGGGGAAATGGCAGCACTGACTTGATGCATCTGTAGAGCACTACAGGTTATTCCATAAGGCAGATGCATTCAATCACCCCTAACAATGCTCATTGAAGTCGAATTCATGGCGCATCTCTCAGGGATTAATCAACCGCGGAAACTTCATCTTTCTTTTTTACCCTTTCGCCAAGTCGATATTGAAAGCCTTCCACCTTTAAATTCATAGTAATTTGCATTGAAAAATGCAAAATATTTAGTACGTAACCACAGCGATGCTGAGATATTTGCAAAACTCCGAAACGGAGGTGTTTGCGATGGGGAACGAATCCTTTCCGAGATCTAACTCGTTCACCACCACACAATGTGGGTCCTTCGTTTCGCCTGTCTCACAGGCAGTTTTCTATCGATAAGTGCCTTCAGCAATCACCCGTCGACGGGATTGATCTGGGGAGCCCACATGGGCATTGAACTCTGTTAAGCTGAGGGTGTAGAAGAAATCACAACTTTTACTTTATATTTTCTGCCTACTACAGTTTCTGTGGTTGTGTTTCGCTTAATGCCCTGTCATAAAAAATATTTGTAGCATGAACGAAGTAAAAAGTAAGCATTTACTATGCAGTTAAACTGCTTTGCTCCTTTAATATGCTTACTGGAAAATAGGGTTTTTCACCTGGTTTTTGTCATGGTTTTTCCACTACGTCTACTGCACTTTAGCACTTCTTTTATAGAATGCGGTGTCCATAACAGTCTCCTTCATTACGCTGATTTTCCCAAATCTATTTGAGCTGATCGGAAAGCTGGAGCGATATCATCCACGAACGGCTCTACGAATTCAGTTGGCAAGGTGCATGGATAAATATTTTCAAAATATTTGCACTACTATCGATTGGCTCAAATGCAATACACTTTTAATAACTCAAAAGACCGACTTTCTATAAACCTCGGCATAAATAGTTGATATATTTATCTATATGATCTCATAAACTGATGCGTTTTAGCTGATGCGAGGTTGGTATAGGTCTTCGTTGTCGTTGTCGTTGTTGTTGTTGTTGGTCGATGGCTGACGCTTCGGCGATTTCGCCTTCCTCAGAGCTTGGACGTATTTTATATTAGAATGCTTTAATTAATCGGTGGAAGAAAGCTAAAGCATTAATGAAGATCAAAATTTTTTAAATAGATGGTGGGTTAGGATGCTACGGTCAAATGTAGATCTACACCATATTGAACAGAAAGGCTACTCACCGTGATGTTAAGAGTTGCTCACGTGGGGTCGCGATCAAGACACACCCCGGGGTCAAAATATCATTTTGAAATAGGGCGCCAAGCCACGTGTGATAGTGAGGCATTCGTCTTTCCGGTTCATCTTTGGTTTTTTGAAATTTATCCGAAACGCCTCAAGAGTTTTGCGCGTTGATGTTTTCGATTCCTGCGCTAGTATCCGCACTGTCACTTCAAAATCATCGCCGTTGTGCTTTTGTGTCTTATGCGTACCTAGAGGAGTGTTTTGACTTATTTTAACTTTCCATCTAGGTGTTCCTTTATGCGGACACAGAGTGGTCTACCCGTTTACCCAATGTATTCCTCACCGCATGCGTTACATGAGATCAAGTATATTGTATCTGAACTTATGCAATCCCCGTCTCTCTCGTTAGGACAGAACGTACAATTTTCTGAGCTGCACAAACGATCATAGAGACGGTTACGAACTAACTGACGGCGTAGGGTAATGGGTGGGAAGTCAATAATGGTTACATAATTTTCAAGACCATTTTTTCTTAAGCATTTCTTAATGGCGTAACGTACTTCATTTGATATGAATGACAGCTTAAAGGGAATCTTACTTATGTTCGAAACATTATTTTGGCAAACCACCCTGCGCTTTCTTCTAACCCGAGTAACTTCTACTTCGTACCCATTGGAAATGGCTATTTTTCGTACCAGGTTTTGCGATTCGTTCCTTTCCTCTTTTCCTGTGCACACATTTTTAGCCGCACGGTATATGTTTTTGGTAAATGATTTTTTCATGTGTGAAGGGTTGGAGGAAAGGTAACTAAAGGAATATAACTACTATGTTTTTACTACTTGGCTAACGATACCATTTCGTTATATAGCCACTTTCTGAGAGCTTTATTCGTATGTTTAAGAATGGAAGCCAGTTTTCGGTCGGTTTTTCTCGTGTAAATTTTATATACTCCGACTATCGGGTTAATAATTCAAAGCACTCATCCATCTGTTCTTGAGTGGAACAGACGATGAAGCAGTCGTCTATGTATAGACAGCACAGTAAGCGTCGGTGATCGTGAACTGGAGCTTCCATTTTAGACGTGGTGGAAGCGATGGCAAGGTTTGGTGCTAAACGTTGTCCCATGGCCAATCCTTTAATTTGTGCAAAATATTTTGCACTTTGTATATGCACTTATAATATATGCAATGCACTTTGAACTATTGAAAAACGAAATTTATAAATTCAAGAATATCGTGAAATACTCCAAATAATTTCTGTCAGTGAATAAAATTAAAAAGATGTTTAAAGGCGAGCAAAAAAAAAAGGAATGTGCAAACATCGCGTCAGGAGTACCTGCTTGGCAATGCACGGACACTGCTGTGCAGGAGGAGGCACCGTGCATGTCTGCTCTACTAGATGGTTATTACCCTTCACTTTTGTTCATACAATCGTCGAGAGTCGCAGAAAATCGCACAAAGCAGGGCACATATTGCTCTCTTGGCTATGATAAGCTGCGCCGCTGAAAACGTACCCGAGAGAAACTACTGCGAATAGTCGCAGGCTTGTTGTTTCCCACAACGCTCGATGAGAACCGGCATGTGCTAGGCTGCCTCAACGAGGCAGCTCTGTTTAAATAACACTAATGGTAATTAAAGAGTGGCGATTATCACCTGCTCATCCATCTATTCGTTAGAATGGGCAGTATTATTTAACTTTCGGGTGAAGAATGGGTGTCAGGACAGAGGTGATTGATTCCACCTAACTGCAAGGTCTTTCAGTTCTTGTGAGATTTTTAAACATTTGTGTGTTAGCAATTTTGCCAAGAGGACTGACCTCCTCAGCTCGTTGCTTGTATGAGAGAGAAAAAGCTGATTTGAGTTCGAATGAATCTGCACAATAATAATATTTTGTGTCTGGTTTCTAAAAGCTCATCAACAATTGAAAACAATTAACTAGAACTCGATTGCTCACGTCGAGCACAAAAGAGGTCTTCCACTAATCGATTTTCTTTTTCTCTCGAGTACGGAAAGTTTTAATTCTGCGACAAATCATCTTCCATCTTCAACACCTTCGAATAGGGGCTCAGGCCGTTCTTTGACTCCGAACTGCTGCGCGTTTAATATAATATTTGTAACTATGTCAAATATTAATACGACTTTTAGAGCAATCGTTTTTATTCATGGTATTAAATTATTTAAGGTCTTATTATCTTACCTTGATTGTCTATTCCACATGTTGTGCAAAAGTCGACACCTCTTTGATTCACTTCAATTCTCTGCAACTGCCATTCATTGAGACAGTCAAGGTTGTACTTGGGTTCGGCTGCGACTTACAGTTTTGTAGACGTTTTCCTCCCTTAGCGCGCTGAGAGCTAGTCCATATCCATTTTCCGTCTAATATTGGGATACCAGCGCTACTATGGCCCTCAAATCCTCAACAAAAGTCGTTGCCGGTTCTTATGCATAGCGAGGAGGTCTACTGATTTACTACCAGAATTTTTCCCTGATTCTTGCGTTCAGTCGACAAACCGAATTTTAGTCAATAAGTGTATGCGTTTATTAACAATTATGTAATATTGTGACGTCCTATATGTGTACCAAACAGTATCGAAGTCAATAATTACACTCGTTTTTTTTTTCTTTTGCCTTTTCCGGTAACAACATTGTAAATTAGAGACGCTTACAACTTTACTGCCTTCGCACTTTGATCGTCCTGTGCAACCAGTTTTTACTCTTCTTTTTTTTCGCAAATGGTATGCTTCAGGGTTCTGTGTTTGTACATTGTTAATTACTACACGCTAATCGTTTCGCTGATGATGAAACTGAGAGATATTGAAAACGAACGGAAAGTTCTAGAGGTACGAAGTGACTTTATTTCAGGTGTCTTAAATTTTGTGAAAGCTTTCTTTCCTTCGTGCTTGAATATAACAACGAGAAATTTGTGGCTATGAAACGTTGATACACGCTAATTTCTTGACGTTTATCTTCCATTTTTATGCTTTACATGTGTCGGTCTAATATAGAATTTCCTTTCGTTTCTGTCGTGCCGTATAGCTGTCTAATTAATTCCAATTGTTCTTAATGCTTTAATAACATTACACTTTTGCTACAGTAGCCATTTTGTACTGTTTCTGGGAAAAACGTGGCTGGTCATAGCTCTGTGCACTCTGACGTGGCTTTGGTTTAATTTTAGCTAGGCCTCATAACTGATCTATTCCAAGCTGAACTACCTGGATTTAATGTCGAAATTCTCACCTTGGTTGCCTTCTTAGGAGAATGAGCTATCAGCGTCACGTCTTAGTTTGACACACAGGAAGACTTCGACCACGATGAGCTGGTATAATGACAGGGAGTGGAGAAAGGGTTCTTCATGTTTAGATTATTTTGATGTAAAAGTCGAATTATCAATTTTTTTCAACAAAATCCTCACTGACCCCTCGCTTCTAAAGCATGATGTCAATGCCAAATTAGTGTCTAATTCTTCCCGTTCAGGAATCTCAAATGGTTCCAATAAACTCGATTAGTGGGTTACGAACGGTTACTCAAAATCGGTCGGTCATCAATTATCATGTCTTTTGAGCGTTTTTCACTGGAATGTTCTTCTACGTTCTATTTAGGACAGTACGTGATTTGGTTACGTCATCGTTTTCCGATCGTATTTCTCCACATACTACACCAGCCCCTCTAGAACCGTGGACTACGGTAAGGAAATATCGTTGTGAATAAACCTCTTAAGGATTGGTAGGCTGAAAAGAGTTAGCGCAGGCGAGAGGTAGGCGTTATCATTTAACCAGTTCTTGTTTGGTTGTTTGCCTGTAACTTTCGAGCGGAGAGCAGAAGGCAGAAAAGCGCTTATTCGAGACTGCTTTTAAGCCAAATATGAATAGCTGATAACATATCCACTGTCGCATGAAGTGGAGTTCCCGCTCATAAAGGTCTTTATTTTACGATAATTAGAAGCTGAAACTGTTGATATAATAAGTATCAGTATTTTGAATGACCGACTTTCTATAAACCTAGGCATAAATAGTTAATATATTTATTTATACAATCCTACAAACTGGTTTTTTTTGAGCTGATGCGTGGTTTGTGCAGGTTTTCGTTGTAGTTGTTGTTGTTGGCCTTGTTGGTGAATTGCTGACGTTTCGGCGATTTCGCCTTCCTCAGAGCCGTGCTTTTTTACGAGTGACTGCTCTCAGTGGACAACAACGAAAACCTACACAAACCTCGCATTAGGTCAAAAAAAGATTAGTTTATATTTACTCGATACTTGATACTTGAACGGCCTACGCTCATTGGCTGCGCGGGCCTTAGCACAACCACTATTCCTCGGAAACTTGCTGGTTAAGCCAATGTGGTTTCCTGGAATCCCAAAGTCTGCTCCAGGTCTTCACCACCACAAGCAGTCGCAGACCTTGTGGATCAGAGGGAGATTTGCCACCTTGCGACTAGCTTGGTACTAGGACGGTGACGGATCCTGGGAATGGTTTACCCTTAGCTAAGCTTCCTGATGGAAACGCTGGACTCTTCATCTTGAGAGACCCTGTCGGCGGGACGATTTCCCTCTCCGTACATCGCTGTCCGGCACCCAGGAACACCTCCCAGCCACGACGAGGCGGTAAACCATTAAGAGGATCAGTTTATAAGTTGATAAAAATAAGTAGTACCAACATTACTTTGTTATGGTAGTTTTAATATTTTTGATTTTGGTTTGGAAATTTGCAACATGTTCTTTTTATCTTGATCTTTCTTCTTTTGTATACCGTTAGTGAAGCTCGTTCAAAAAATTATCTCGCCGTTGTGCTTGTATTTGACATGCAGTCACCTTCGCAGTGCTCAATTAAATCAAATACATGTCGCTTTCCTAAAGCATTGATTCACTTCTAACGCTTTGCTCTTTGACAAAACCAGTACCATTCGTCTTTGGATACTTTTTCACATTACTGGGAGCAAGCCTCAGCAGTATTTTGCGGCAGCCGTTCCCACCATGTAACACTGACGTCGCATGGAAGCATCCTCGTCTAAGAAATTAGTAATTCTTCGTATTCTCGTTGAGCAAACGCGAGGTGTTATTATTATTCTTTATTCACAAATAAGCTGACGTTTCGGCGGACTTCGCCTTCTTCAGAGTCTGGAAGGGTCAAGTTGACAGCAATCTACTCGGTTAAGAAATTAGTTTTTCTGATTCGGCCAGACGTAATTCACCGCTGAACATAATTTTTTTAAGTCAAAATTCATGAGGCAGTACGCATTTGATTATCAAGTGCAACTACTGTTTTGAAGCTAGGAAATGTATCGTTCGCTTCACCTTCACGGTACTTCTTGACCACCCAATAACAATAGTGTCATTTTTATTTCTTTTTCGTTTCTGTCTGAAAATTCTGTATAGACGGTTCATTGTTTAAAGGTGCTAGCTGATTTCGGTCCAATTGGAGTGTCGAATCCGAAGGCACTAGTTTCCAAGGACAATTCTATGCACAATGCCAGCGTTGTCATTACGCATCAGATCGGACCGAGCGATATCTGGCAAACTCCTTATGAGCAGATCACTCGTAACTACACAGTTTACACGTGCGTAAGAATCTGCTATTAATACTGATTTCAAAACAAATATTATTAAAAAATTGTCGGTAATGAAAAAACTTAGATGAACAGCGTCTACTAATTCTTAAGAGTCTTCACTCGTAGATTTCGGTTACAGCAAGTAGCACAACGAAAATGATGTTCGGCAGTCAAGCCACCACTCAGAAAATCAGTGCCTTTACGTAACAAAGTGCTAATTGAAATGAGAATAGTGTTTAGCTAAACCTTAGTGTCTTTGTGTTTTTTGTTACCGTTGTTATTTTTCCATCATGCATAACGAAAAAATATAAGAGTAAACAACACTCGGAACTCTTCACTGCTGGTTTTTTCATTGTATACGGCAGGATATCCCTATGGCAAAAATAGAACAACATGTGTAGTGAAATTCAAAGCTTACGTACATCACTGGTGGTCATTCATTTCTTGAAAAATCGATTTGAATCTGTAATGATGAAACGACGTTCTATTCCGCTTTTTTTGTTTGCCCGTGAAAATCACAACCAACTTCCTTAATTGGCTTGTTAATTTCCTCAAACAGAAAAAAAAATAACGCTTCTATCTTAACCGCTTTATTTACTGCCTACTCTTTTTAATGTCAAGGTATACTGCGAAATATAATTTTAGTAATGCTGAGATATTTGCAAGACTCCGGACCGCAGGCGCTTGCAGTGGGGACCGAACGCGATATTGTCCTTTCCAGGGAGTAACGCGTTCACCACCACACCATGCGGGTTCTTCGTTTCGTCTGTCTCTCAGCTTGTTTAATCGATCTCTGCCATTAAACGCTTCTATATCTTAGCTGTTTGGGACGTAGTATCACAGTGGTAGTGTTGCCGAACATTACGACACAGTGCTGGTTTGACCACCCTGCTCTGCGCTTGTCATGCCTCTCATCCCTCCAAGTTTGAGAAATTGGTATCGGACGTGTCCGGGCTTAGTTCCCTGCAGTCCAAGTTGGGAACGCCCTAGTCCAGCTTTCTCAGGACTTCAGGAAAAATCCACTTGACCTTGATTCAAGGGTATCCATGATGAATGGAGAAGCCTTAAGCAGTGGCAGAAGCCACACGTAAAACCATGGAAGACCTTTTATTATGATGGATTTGAGGAAAGAAATCGCGCCTTTTCTACGGAAACTCTTCCCTTAGGAAAACTATGCTTGTTGGCTGTGAAAATCCGATAGCGATCGTGTGAAGGTCGATCACATTTTTATGAATACGGTATCGTATCATGCCGATGCGGCGGTCGTTCCTTGCATTTGCATGGGATCGCATCACTAAATTTTTCGTACGAGGATTCGCTTTTGCCACGCAACAAAAAGTTGATTTCTTTGTCGCGTGAAATAAAGAAAATAAACTGCGAAGTTCACCTTAAGCGATGTCCTTTACAATTGCAAATGGAGTGAAAGCTAAGACCCACAAAAAGACTGCACGCCGCCGTTGATATTTCTCTGAACTTTTGTTGGGCACGCTTCCGCGAGCCTAAAGATAACTTCTGAACGTTGTCCAAGAAAAATAAAAGTCTTCTAGAGAAGACTAAGCTTAGCTTAGTCGCTACACTGTGTTGTTGCAAGAAATATTTAATGAACATTTATCGACGTCATTCGCTGAATTGAAGGGATAATCCTCATCGACATCGATAGCCGACTGTTTTAGAAACATCAACAGGAAAGGAAGGACAGGTCGTCGAAATAGTCCTGAGTATGGTACTTTTTCTTTTATTTAGCCCAATGATAACTATTGGATGCAATATCTGGTGGTGCTATGAAATTAATAACAGGGAGATTCTACAAAAACCTTTTTCGAGTAACAACTCAAAAAATTCTGTTTTCCTCACTAAAAGGATGCCATCAGAGACACTTTTCCCAGAGCTTCGAGCTGAAATTTAAAAGCCTGCCACAGCTTTTTGTGAAAAATGTATGCTTTGTCGATCCTTTACGACCACCACCTGCATACTATTTTTACAAAATCGATGACGTTGTATGTGTGGGTGGGACGGATTACCGACCAGTAGAACACTTCAGGTGCCATCGTTCTCTGCAAAAAGAAAATTAAAATAATCTTTGTAACTATCATCCGGTCTGTTTATTTAGTTTACTGTAACGACATTTCGTAAAGACTCATTCCGGAGAGCTAGGATAAAGCTCAAAATATAGAAGTTGGATTGTACAAGGTGTTTAGTAGCAGACTGCATAGAAACCCAAAAGAAAGTAGTACATTTCTGCACCCGATGTCAAATAACCTTCTTGAGCTTCCTCGACTACAATAAAGCGTTTCATACTGTGGATACCAGCCCCGTTCTCTTCATATCAGTTGACCAAGGGACACATGATGACTGCAACCGTGATTACTCTTCGTGCAACAGTACAACAGCTTATTCATTGAGTACTCACTGTTTCAATTTTTGAAGAGATATGCCAAGGGGACACAGTATCGCTAAATCTGTCCAACTTCGCTTCACAATAACGTATTTGATCAAAGGATTAAAAAGATAAAATTACGCGTGTTGGTGATCGATTAGTCCCCAACTTATCAATTTCTCGGTTTTTCACGTTGTCCTTTTTGCGAGCACTAATGCAAATGCAAAAACGATGTTTGATGAGTTCAACAGAGTCCTGAAAAATTGGACTACTAATCTACTGGAAGAATGTCGTGTTCAGGAAGAGCATCCGACCTAGAAGAGATTTTTAAACGTTTATTTATATTTGAATTTGCTTGTGATGGCAAATATCTTTGTAATTTTAATTTTTCATACCCACTAACCTAACTAAGGATACAGTAAGAGTTTAACTAATATTGGTATTCAAGAACCGAATGCCTTTCTTCTTCCTTACTATATTCTCAGAGCTTTCGTGAGCTCTCTAAATCAGCGGCTCTGTCATCGTAAAGTGCCTCGAGCGTGTTCTCCATTTGTCTCGGTCGTAGGAAAAGTACCCATTTTCAGTTAATCTCCTTCAAGGATATCGAACAGCATTATATTTTTTACGACCTAGGTCAAGTATTCTGATTATTAGGGTAGTCTTCCTGGTGCACGTTTTACACTCTACAGGTCATCATCACTAGCAGTCCATGTCCGCCGGTTGTCACCAATACGCATCGGCTGCCTGGTACATTTGATTTTAGACATCTTGGCCAGGTTCAGGCCTTGGTTTCCTTTTTTCGTCGTCATGATACGGGACACCGGCAGCATAGAATTCAAAATTTCGTGTTTAAGCTGATTAGTCCGTCGTCTTTGATTGGCGACTTTCAGGTCTCCAACATGGACCACAAAGCAGAAATTATCATGGGGTTGCAAATCTAATCTTGAAGTTCGTGCATAGCTAAACGTCTGATTCGGGATTTTAGTTCGTCAAAGAAACCTATGTTGATTAACAAATTAAACAGTATTCTAACGTCTCCTACTCCTCTACGGTCACACGGACCAAGGAACAGCTTTTATCTGCTGTTACGAAAGGGATTTTATTCGCGATGTCCTCTCTTCTCGCAATGTCCGACGACCTCCTCCCCAAAATTCTTGCAGCGAATACTGTGCCACGAAAAACAACAGACAGTAAATAAGAACCTAAACATAGTGATTTTGCCTACAGCCTCAACTGAGCTGGGTTCTATGCCGATTTGTGCTCCCTAGATCATTCCCGTTGGCGGATGACTGCTGATGGTACCGTTAGGGTGAAACAACTGCCTGAAAGAAGCAAAAAGTAGGAGGCTTAACGGCGCAATGAGGAACACATGAGCCCTCGGAAAGGGTAATCGCAAGTTCGAATCTGGCTTGGGACCCAGGTTTTGCAAATACGCTGCTATGAAAGAATAACAGACAGTAAATAAAAACTTGAACATTAAACTTCCTAGCCTGCACCATTCAGTGGAGCACCAGCAAGACCGTGTTATTGTTCAAGAAGGGTGACCTACACGATGTAGGCAACTATCGCCCAATCTGCTTGCTGTCTGTCGTCTACAAACTTTTCACTCGAGTCATTCTAAACAGGATTGACAGAACACTGGACGAGGGACAGCCATGCGAGTAAGCAGGGTTTCGAAAAGGATTTAGTACGATGGACCACATTCATACGTAAACAAGGCTCATTGAAGTATCGCGAGAGTACAAAAGACCGCTCTGCCTCATTTTTATCGATTTAAAGAAGGCCTTTGACTCAACTGAGATAGAAGCAGTCATGGAAGCCCGTGGTAGTCAAGGAGTCCTTACTCAAGACATAAAGATTCTTCGTAAGCTCTACAAAAATTTCACAACCAAGGCATCACTATTCTACAACGATATTAACGCTGACGTCAATAGGAGAGTTAGGCAAGGCGATACAATCTCGCCAAAATTTTTTACCACCACTCTCTAGAACGTCATACGAACACTGTAGTGGGATAATATGGGAGTGGAAGTCGATGGTTTGCAGTTACATTATCTTCGCTTTGATGATAACATCGTCCTTATAAAACCAGATATTAGCCATGCGGAAGGTATGCTTTCAGACTTTGATAAAGCGTGTGGAAAGATTGGTTTTTGACTAAATGTCACGAAAACGATGTTTATAAAGAACAGATTGGTTTCGTCTGCCCCATTCACGCCCAACGGAACAAATATCTCCGAAACCTCCAATTATGTCTATCTAGGTCGGGAAATCAATATGATAAACGACTTAGCGCCAGAGCTGAGCAGAAGGAAACGAGCGGCTTGGAGAGCTTCAAAGAGCATCGAGGTTGTAGTGAAGAGAACAAAGAACACCCGATTCCGTGTTCACCTTATCGACTCAACGGTTCTTCCTGCTCTAACGTATGCGTCAGAAACCTGGTCGCTACGTAAGCAGGATGAAAGATCACTCAGCGTTATCGAATGCGCAGTCGAAAGGACGATGCTAGGAGTATACCTTTTCACACAAGCAAGGATGGGATCCGAAGCTCCGATTTGCGTCAACGATCAAAAGTCAAAAATACTGTTCTGTACGCCAAACAGTCGAAGACAAGGTGGTCGCACACGTAATGCTTATGAATAATAACCGTTGGACAAGAGCTGTTAGTGAATGGATTCCTCGGGATGTCAAACGTGCTGCAGGAAGATCACCGACCCGATGGTCAGAGTTCTTCACGAAGAGCCTGGAAGAAGGATATAATGCTCTACGAGTTCCTAGAACGAGCAGAACCCACTGGGCTACTCTTGCATGCAACAGGGAAAAATGGAGGATTTACTGACGCCCGCTCGAGTTACTCGACGATCAACGGGTCAAGGTGACACAGGTGACAGCCTGCACCATCAATTCTTCAAAAGGCAATTCAAGTGTTAATGCGATTTTGTTATAAATAGCACTCCCTCGTTGCAAATATGGGCATTCTAAAATAGCCCTAATATTTTAGCAGCCTTTCAATACTTACCTTATCCAACGCTACCAATTAAAGGATCCCTCGAAGTCGAGAAATTAGGACTGTTTCTCTTATTATGTTTCGAGGTTTATAACCACAAAAAGTAGGCGAATGCACCTACGCCTCTTCCATGAAAATGCCTATCAATGGAAGGTATATGTTAATAGGGTGAGACAGAAGCTTCGAATCCATCCCCGGAATCCACCTGCGTGTCTTAAGGAAGTACAGAACCGCTTTCGGTCGTTCTTTAAACCTCTATTCTCCACCTTGGAAACCACGAAATCAGTCGAATGAGAATTCAGTAAAGGAGTTCCATAAGAACTAAAGCGATGTAAACAAATATACTCCTATTTTCAATTTTTTCCTAACCAGAGATTAATTCTTGTTTATTTTACGTAGAAAATTTGTAGCCTTTTATTTTTCATACATATTTTAGTTGTATGTTTTCCATGTTAATTCACCATTTAGAATCTCACAAATGCAGCCATTTCGCCTTCAAACCTTCAAGGATATGTGCTGGGAAACGCAAATAGGACAGGTACTCTTTTTGGATGAGTCCGAAATTGCTTGTTGTTGCACATTTTTCTCAATATCCCCATCAGCCGGCTTTCTAGAGAGATTTCCAGGAAATCACAAAATTGGTGGTGATGGATCTGCTCATGACAATTGCAGCCATTCTGGTGATCGACTTTTTCCGTGGCCTTCTATGTCGTTATTGTAATTTATGGTGGTTCTGGAATCTCGAGAAAACATTCGTATGTTTCCACATTCTCTTACTTTTTCATTAAAAAAAAATCAGTGGGAACTCTGTTATAGCCGGAGTATGGAGAATTCAAGGTCGCCGAGAACGTGCTCCACTTGGTAAATAATCAAGGTACAATAGCTTTTTATAAAGTTTATTAAATAAAAGAGCATAAAGAAAGTTTGGTAACACCTAATTCTTTCTCTGATTCACCGGTTTTTTAGCACCTCGTTGCAGTGGCCTTCTATCACACCTGTTACACCTACGGTTACGCTTTGCAGGTGCTAATACAGCCGATTGGAGTGAACCATAAACTTATCTTTTCGTCTTCTAGATATTCACCCTAGAGGGCGCCTGCTTTCTCTTATTTAGCCCTTAACTATTCTTCTTCTCTACCGGTAGTCAACATTTCGCATGAAGCTTCTTGATCACCTATTTTTGCACTAGAGGAGTGCACTCATCGTGTCATCGTGAATAAGGAAAGAAGTACTTTTTAAAGAATTTTTTTTTCGAAAATCTAAACTCCGTAATTTGACTTGATGCGCTGTGTTTTTTTTATGTTTTAGAAAACATTGTTCAAGAGTTTTGTGGTGAATGAGTGAATTCCTTGACGTGGTTGGGGTGTCAGTTCAAGTCTCAGACGCATAGCAGTGCTGGAAGGACGCTGAGTTAAAACAAATTGGGTACAAGATTTTCGGATCCAGCTATTTCCTTTGGCTTTTATAAAAGTGCTTCACATAATTTTCTTTTGTTCAAGTTGCACTTACTCTTTATTGAACGCTCTAGTGCACGTACTTTGTGTCCTTCATAAAAAATATTAATATGAAATCGTCGCATCAGTGGTTTTTTTTTTAAATAACTAGCTTTCCTCCTTTCTAACTGGCAGTGGTGTCGTCTTCGTTTACTTCTTTGTACCTCCTTTGCTTTAGTAACACTTTCCAAAAAGATGGTAAATTCATCATGGAGATGAATGCTTGTAGGAATTTGTCACTAATCTCATCCTAAAGAAGAGGCTGGATTGCAATGCCGAGATATTACCTTCCTGTCTTAAACCTGTTCACACAGGCATATTGAAGATTGAATAGATGTCTTGTATTTCTCGGAAATGTTACATTAGAAATAGGATCTAAATTTTTTTATCCATAGGCTTTTTATAAAACATTTCCACTCTTTGATATGCCGACATTAATACAATGGTTTTGATTCCGACGCTAATAAGCACTTTTTCATAATCTACTTTAGTCTACGCCACCGGGTGGTGATAGTCCTGACATAGTTCGTTAACAGTGCCTTGAACACAGGGTTCTGGTCATTAACCTGCTTTTTCAAATGACTTTGTCCATGATTTCGGATATGGAATTATTAACGGAGCGCGTGAAGCGTAGTGGTCGAAAGCACACAGCAGTACACGTGGGATCGATCCCAGCGCCCCAAGCCCACCAAGCCCTCCATCTCTCGGGGTGGGCACAAATTGAATACAGATTTGTCTAGAAGTATAGCAGCACTGGCTTGAATTATCGGTAAGCCACCGCAGGTCACTGTAAAGTCTGTTGTAAAGAATGTGCATTCAATCACCTCCAACGACCCATAGTGAAGTCGAATACACGGCTTTAGTTTCTCCTGCTCTTGAAAACCTCTTAGTGGTACTGTAGATGCGATCCAACCCTTATGATAAGGAAATGAGGTAGACATACCCTACATAATCTCTGTGTCCTTTGCCGAACACGTTATAGTTTTCGTTGGAATCTTTCTTAATCTGCTATGTAGAAAGAATTATTCGCCCAAAGTTTCTTGTAATCTCCGAGTTGTCATTTCTTGGACGACGAATGGAGTTTTTTTGAGCTTATGGTTAAGCAATTTTGGCGTTAGAGGGCAGTGACCGAGTCCGAAACGGGAATTGGTGATAGTGACGTCTCGAGATGGTAGCGCTTTTTGTCCGAATTTGATCGAGAGTGGAGCGGACATTGAGCTATGTGGACTGGAGGACAGTTTGGCTCCATTTGATCAGACTTCCTCCATAATGGTTGTATTTTCCTAAAGTGTTTTACTTATAAATAACCGTTAGAATAAAAAATTGGATTTTTCCAACCTGAGATAATCTGTTAACGGCATATCCGCTAAAGATCGCTGTTCAACACCTATGAAGAGCTCCAGTTATGCGTGTCTCGGCGAGCCATTGTAAAGATTTCACGGCACCTTTCAGAATATTAGCTCGATTCTTTGAATGGCTCATTTTCGCAAATCACCATGAAAAGTGCGGGTTTCAAAATGATTCCATTTGATTCCTTATCCGTTTGTTGGACAATATTTTCGGAGTTACGACTAACGTTCTAAGCCCTTTTCATATTATGGTCGCCCACCTCTGGTGATTATTTGTTAGCAGAATGGCAATAATTCTTGGCACTCGTTTAGTCTTAGCCGGTATCACGCAAGAAAATGTCGAAGAATCAGTTAGGGAGATCCGGTCCGGAAGTATTCTTCAGTGCTTCACTGCTTAACAGCCAGGAATACCTGTCAGCCGCGACGTGGTAATAAACTATCAGGAGACCTTTTAAAAACGTAGTGGGAACTACAACAATGATTGATTAGTCACAGCGAAACATAAAGCTGAAATGCAAAATGATGTTAAGAAGAGGCTATCAAGTAAAAATATAGTTATATTATGAGTGAATCAATGTGTTGAGGTTGCAGGTATGATCTGGTTAGGTCTGTTTTTTGTACCTATGCTTCCTATGATCAACAACGTTAAACTTATCATGCTGATGTATATTCGTGCCTGGGCAGTTATGACATGCAATGTTCCAGCTAGACAGATGTTCAGAGCAAGCAGGTTGGAAGTCTTTCGCATAATGCGTTTCCAAGTATAGTTTGTCATATCCAAGCGAATATTGGCGAAAGCCGATTTTTCTACCTCTTCTGTCAAGATAACTCCATCGACGCCTAGATCAGAAATGATGTTATTGCAGATCATCTAATTTTTATCTCATGCTTTTATTGCTGATGTTGTTTCTTTGCACTTTACCAGTTGGTTATGTAATTGCATCACGAAAACCTTCGAAGAGTTGCGGACCGTTCAGGCATGTATTTACTTATAATTTCATTCCACCTGGAAGTAGGATGAGACTGAATACAAAAAAAATGCGTCACGTTACAAATACATGAATATAGCCAATAAGCTTCACTGTAATTTCATATTTTTCAATCCATTATTTGTGGCTCGACATATGAGAGTGGTGTTGGTCAGCTCCATGTTACAGTTATGTCTCAGGTTTTCTCGAGTATTTATTGGATTTACTTTGCTTCTGAGATGTACTTACGTGACACTTGATACTTGAACGACCCGTCCTCACTGGTTGTGCGGGCCCTAGCACAATCTCCATTTTTCAAAGATTTGCTGGTTAAGCCATTGTAGTTCTCTGGATTCTCGAAGTCAGCCTGGCCAAAGTCTGCCCCAGGTCTTCACCACCACAAGCAGTCGCAGCTCCTGTGGATCAGAGGGAGATTTGCCACCATGCGACTAGCTTGATACCAGCACGGCTGCGGTGGATCTTGGTATTGGTTTACTCTTAGCTAGACTTCTTGATGGATACGCTCGAGTCCTTAGCTTGAGAATCCCTGCCAGGTGGATAAATCTTCCTGCTGCACATCCCAGTCTGACACCCAGGAATACTTCCCAATCACGTTGAGTCCGTAAACCGTTGGGAGGTAAGAGATTTTAAGGTTGTCTCTTCAAGTTCGTAAGCACTTGAGTATACCGTATATAGCAGACGTTTGTTTATCATTTTATGATATCTGCATAGAAAACCTTTTTCAGCGATTGGAGCTCCAATCTTGATGCTCCAAATCTAGCCCGACAACCTACTGAATCGTTGACATTATTCTCCTATGAATCATTATGAATTCTTTAGCTATAGTAAATGAAGTATCGGAAAAATCGCTAGTACCACGGCTTTCCTAGTCAATGAGGAACCCGAACCTTCGGTTTCTTTTGTTGGTTGGAAAATTCGGTGCCACGTTTAGTGAATCCTGCGGTAACACGAAAGAGTCCTGCTTGTGGAAGTAAGGGCAACGTTGTCGGCTTCTTCGTCGTTTTCGAACTATCGCAAAGGTTTCTTGAGCTGCTCTCTCCTTCTTGCTTGTATGTACATTAATTGTCTTATCATTGCGCTCTCGAGATCTGGTAGATCGATCCCTTCAGATGTATCCGTCTTGCAGAATATGCTGAGTCATTTGAAACATAACTTTTTTGATGCAGAGATATTTGCAAAACTGCGGACCGCAGGTATCTGCGAAGGAAACGAATGCGCTATTTCCCCTTTCCGAGGGCTAGCGCGTTCACCACCACACCATGTGGGTTGTTGGTTTTGCCCTATCAGCTGTGTTTTAACAAATAGCGCTATCAGCATTCACCCATCAACAGGATTGATCTGAGAGCACAAGTCGGCACTTCCTATGGTTTTATAAACGGCAAATGCCGATTTGTGCTTCCCAGATCAATCTCGTTGATGGGTAATTGCTGACAGCAACCATTGATTAAAAGACGGATGAGTGAAACGCGAAACAAAGAACTCGCACAGTGCGGTGATGAACGCGTTAACACCTGGAAATGACGTATTCGGTCCCCACTGCAGACTCTAGCGGTCTAGAATTTTTCAAAAGGCCTTAGCATTACTGCAGTTTATATAAGGTACTTAATATAATATTTTAGAAGCCACTATATCTGCTTTTTCCAGGAAAGATTTAACAAGCAGATATTAGTATAAGTCGAGTAGTTCTCTCCTTTCCTACAATTAAACAATATATCTGGTTTAAAATGTTTAGTTTAACATTGTTAAAGTGATCTCCAACGCAGTATCTATTTTAAAAACAAGATAATCAAGTTTTGTAGTGGTGCCGTTTGTCTTATTTTGGGCTCTTTATATCTCTTTAGTTATCGAATTCTATGCATCAGCATACGGATAGCACAGCGCCAGTGATGTCCGTCATCACGACCATGGTTCTAGTTCGATTCCGTACTTCGCCAACCAAGCCCCTCATCATTCTGGATTCGGGAAATTGGTACTGGAGTTGCTTGAAGAAAAATCGCTCTCTGCAATTCAGTTGGCAACGTTCTAGCCCAGCTATCTCAGGACTCCAGAGAGAATTACTCTACCGGCATTTTACGACATTCGAAATTAAATGGAAATTCTCATGCAGCAACCGAAGGCACATGTAAAAGTTGAAAGATCTTCGTCGACAATGGATGCGAGCAAACGAATCGAACATGAGAACTGCTGGGATCCGCACGGTAGACGTGAAGACTAATCGAATATAATAAAATTAAAAAAAATTCTTTGCACCACATTTTTCCGGAATCTTTATAGAATTGGTGATAAAATTGGGTAACAAAAAGTACTAAGAGAGCGCTATTCTGCTAACTGTTGAAATCGCTATGTGAATTGTAAATTTTCAAATAATGTTTCTCAAAGAAACTGGTGCTAAAATCTGGCTCATTACTGACTTGTGTGCTTAAGTTTTCTTTATTTCAGTGATCAACCGCACTTCTACAGTGTCATCACGGATGTACTTCATGAAAATCTGAATGCATCGTTAGTGGACGCTCTGAAATACATGATTTCACCAGGAATAGTCATACCAGTGTTACTTCTATTGCTGTTCGTATTTGTATAGACGTTGAACGTCAGGAAATATTTCAAGAAGTTAATCCAAACTGCTTTTTATTCAGCAAACATGTCAAAAACGATTTATCAATATCTGTGACTGACTTTAACCTTGTTTCTTATGTAGCAGTTCTCAACAGATTCTTTACCGTACGGTTACACGCGTGATCCCAAAGCGCAGAAATATTGGTCGCTTTCAAATTTAAGCCAACATATCCAACTTCATGGTGAATTTTATTAACTGAAATGAAAACCAATGCAATCTACTGACGTTTGCCTATAACATACAAATTCTCTTCCCTATTTTATTCCCTTTTTCGTCAACTAGCATAACTCGGAAATGACCGCCGTGTAACAAGTGCTATTCGCTCCAGAAGCGCGCCATTGTGTTCCACAATGTGTTATTAGACTTTTCGCGTAAAGCCCTTGCATTGGAAGAATTCAGAAAGCAAAGTTGGTCTTTATTTACTAAAAAATTTTAATTCTAAGAAATTTAAAAGTTAAGGCATATTGTCTAAGGACTAAATATACCCTTAAGGGGGTAAAACAAAGATCTTTATATCTCGTCTGTGCATTAAAGTTCCCATTCATCCTCAACTGTTCCTACGACCAAGAAATTGTCGGTAGTTATCGAGAAATCAGCAGAGTCACCGAAGATGTAGAACTTGTTGAATTTCTATCATAACTACTAAAAATAATACTGCATTTAAATTACTAATAAACCTAGAATTTCCAATATTTTCAAAAAATATCCTGTCAAAAGAATAAAATGACGAATACATATATAGTCTCGTTCATAAGCACAAAGAGAACTGATATTAATAGAGAATCGATTTTTACATCGATGGAAATCTTTCGTCTTTCAGTCTTGTCATCTATTTTCTACTTGCACTTGTGCGTGGGTTACGAGAAGCTAATAATGACTTGTCCACCCAACTGATGCACGTGAGCATTTCTTGTCGATTTTTCCTTGTCTAGCCAAATACATCTGCATCTTCTAGGAACGCACTGAAGAGAAGAAAAAGATTTTCGAAATGGCTGGCGGGAAAAAGAAACGAAACTTTTCATTATCTAGAAAGCGGCGTGTGGAGTCGAAACAGATCCTTGCTCCATATTCATCAGTGAGCTTTCGTTCTTGCCTCAATTTCAGTTCACGTGGAAGAATGAAAACGCTTAAAACCAAGGGAAAAAAGAAATAAAATCAAAGGAAAGTCGAGTGAATACGCTTCCACACATCTTGAAATTGAATAAAAAGGATTAAATAAACTTCAGGATGACGATTCACATCCAAAATCAGTCGCCAGCAATCCCCACTCTACAACGTCAGCAAGTCGAGGATTTGTGCCTTCACTTGGGCAAGAAAGATATTCTTCTTTTGCATTCATTTCATTTCACCTTTATTTCACCTACATAGTTTATTTTAAGAATTGATAGTAACACAAGCGCTCTTTAGCTTTTCAGATTTCAGTTATGTTTACCGCTTTCTCTTTCTTAGTGTTCAAAATTTCAGTTCTCTGGAAGAAGTAGATCAGAGCGATGTTGATGAGACCGAACCGGAAGTCTTGCCTCCACGAAAGCTGACAATTCGGCAGCGATTCCTCGTCTGTATTGGCCTAGCAGATCCGAAAACGTACGTCTACCAATTGAATTGTCTCTTCAATAGTTTCTAATATCTGCGAAACACTTCCACTTTACCTAGAGCTTTCACTAAATCCATATTTCCGACTTAGGTGACTTTTTACTTCAATGAGTTCATTTGTTGGAAATATTGGTTGGGGCTTATACATTATTTCGAATATTATCGTGTTTTCCTAAAGTGTGAGTGCTTGGTGACAGTTATCACCTGCAGGCTTTTCTTTATTTTCCGAGATTCTCAGATCCGTTTGTCAAATTTCTGAATTTGCCTACTTGTTCTTTGAAAGTCTTGAAAACCTCGTTTTTGTGTTTATGATACACAGTGATCTATTATCCAGAAAGTGCGCTGGCTTACTCAGGCAGTATAAGAGCAAAGCTAAAGAAATGCGTGCAGAGGAAGGACGGCGAGTTGACGTAGAAGAATACACCGATGAAGGCGAGGAAGAAGACGATAAAAGGTTTCATGCACAAATCACTATTTTCGATCGAAACAGGACCACTTTGAAAACTTTGTGCAAGCGATGAGTTATTTAGAGAGTGCGAAAAGCGTCATCTTTTGCCGGAACGATCGCGTTGTTCTCGTGATCAGTCCATGTCTAGCAGGAAAAGTGATACGCAACAAAATAGTCGGTATGAACAAATATTCTTAATTCTTGAAATTGTTGGTCTCTGCCAACAGTTCCATAGCGAAATATTCTTTTTATTAGGTGAAACATGATGGAATGTCGTTTTGAACATCACTAAACTCAGTAAGTTTTTTGATTCGTTTACCTCAAAACTGCAAAGGCGATCACTTTTCAAAAGCAACGCCCTTCCACATTCCGATTAGCGGAGAACAGGAGATCACCCGCATACTCACTATTCATTAGGCCACGTGAGTGGACGGCAATAAAATTTTCGCACACGCTTTTTCAACAACACAACTGCTCTGTAAACTCCACTTGCTCGGGATATGCGAACCGCCGAAGCACATCACTTTTTCGGTGAAATACGATGCGCTTTCTTTCAGTTGCTCGCATTGAAAAAGTCGCTATCAGTAACTTACTGGAGCCTGCCATTACATATCTTTACTCTTATTTGGTCCTATTAGTGGAAACGTCACACACCTCTTAGCTTGGGTGATCCTACTGGTGATGAGCGCCCGATGTTTATTTCTTCCTCGCAGTTCGAGAACTGAAAGATGCCTATCGATAATTAAACGGTGAAGCATGGAGGTGGACCTATTTTAATGCTTCAAAAGCATGGGATATATAACTGCACAGCTACAGCTGCTTAGTGAGGAAGTGTTTCAAACGACGTTCGCTTAAAGTTACGGTTAACCACCCTCTTCCCGCGACTGCAGCACTTATTCATATCTTTTACGTTCCTATCCGTTGAACGAATGATTTTTCCCAATGGGTTCATTTCGTTGAGCAGACGCAAACAACAAACTGATATGTGAAATATATGAAGTACATATAAAAAAAATAAATATAAATATA
>MQTX01000344.1:128817-167606 GCA_009735665.1 Angiostrongylus cantonensis
AATGTTATATGAAATACGGTATTACTCAATAACTGTTAAAATGACATTTCTAAAAATCGATGCGAATTCAACTTTTACACGAGTAAGCAATATTCGGTTTATTGATAAGCTAGCAGGAAGTTGCTACAAAGCCTTTTTGTGGCTAATGTTGCGGCATCATTGCCTACATCAGAACAGCAGGATTTAAGTCGGGTGTCTGTGATAGTTGTAGCGCGTTTACGAAAGAATCCCACTTTGGAATGAACGGTTTTCCATTGCTGTAGAATCTTTTCCTCAGTCACTTAGTGTACTAAACTACTGTTGTTTTAGTAAGCTCTCCAAGGTCCTCGACTCTCCTTTGGTTGTTCACTACAATAAGTTGCCTATTACGATAACATCTAGATCCAGACACAACACTAGATCTTTCGAAAATATTTATTCCGTTAAGTCTTAAAAGAAGTCCATCAGAAATAATGCTGTTCCTCATGAACATCGCTTTCTCGAAATCCAACCAAAGATCGCTGTATCCCAACAGCTGCCGAAAATCAGCAAACACTCGTTCGATCTTACTAATGACTGCTGTCATAGGAACGGCTTTATCAGCAAAAGAAAAATGATGCGGCTGTTTTCTACCTTTTATTCTCCCATTCTACTATTCGGAAGACATTCACACGACAACAGTCTTGGTAACGATTGCTAAAATCCTCTTCAGTGAAGCAATCGCTGTCAAATGAAGAGGATATAGTTACTTTTTATCTCATGAAGCATTTTGAATGTCGGATCTGGATCTCTTCATAGTTCACGGCTTCCATAACTGTTCTTTTCTGAACAAAATCATAGACCTTCAAAACAGAAAAAATAAAACACACCGCCATTTTGTGCTTCCCGAATGTTTATGAAGTTTCGACCGTGCAAATATGACTATTTGAAATGGAAATTTTTCGAGATCTTGCCTAATCATCTGATTGCCTCTAGCCAAAAGTTTTTGACAGTTGCTCTAATTATGTTGTGTAAATGGTCTGTAGACTAGAAACAACGCCCACATAACGCCCTAGTTCCCAGTGCTTTCGCGGTTTGTCTTACTCTGCAACAAAAATATATTGTTATTTTGAAGTGAAACGTCGAAACTCAGTGATATGATAACTTGGCGTATCCACCCTCTCAGATAAAGGATAAAAAAGGATAAAGCTCTCGGCGTTGATCAATCTCTGAAGGATGCGCCATGCATTCCACTTCGTTAAGCATCGTTGGGGGTTACTGAATGCATATCTAGCCTTTACATTGGTTCGCAATTGCCTACCGATCTATCGAGCCAGTGGTGCTATCCTCCCAGGCAGGTCTGGTACCAATTTGCAGACCTGGGAAGGATGGAAGGCTTGCTGGGCCATGGACGCGTGGAACGATTCCACTTGTGTCTTGCAGCAGTGCCTCCAACGACTACGCCACACGCGTCTTTCTTCCCTGATATATAATGAAATTACATAGATATTGCTGTAAAACACATGGGTGTAGAAATAGCATAGATGAATTTTTAAAAACCCTTCTGGATAGTACAAACCATGGAAAAGCAGTTTTTCCTGCTTTGTGAATGGTGACGTCCTGGTAGTTTCAAAAGTTCCTCTTTCCTGCTTCAGTTTTAAGAAGCCCTACATTCTCATATCGCTCTTCTATGATGCGTACCTTTGTGGATCTTGACAATAACGTGTTGAATTTAAAGTTCCTAGCAGTCTATGTCTCGTGGTAATTAAAATTTTTTTCCCTTTCTTGTGCTGTCGTGAAGGTCAGCCGTGTTACTTATCAGTCCCTTCAACAATAAACGTTCAGAAATGCTTGGCCATGGCAAAAAAAATACTCATGGTGGCTTTCAGTTTTCGCGTGTTCAACCTCGTTTCCTCATCGTCTTCTGCTAGAAAGGAATGCTTACGCAAATGAGGCGATGATCCCATTTCCTCTAGAACACTGCGACAATGACAAAGCCAAGAAGCCTCCTTAGCTTTTTGAGTGCTGTGAGATACCACAGATAATTTCTGTATGTCTCCTAATGAGACAGACGGCATCACGCGTTCTCTACTCCATTGAATTTTGCGCGTTTTCCTGAAGTTAATCAAAACTTTTTCCATGGATCAATTTTAGCGCCGTAACGGTATCATCACTACTTCTTTGGAGCTCTGTAGCAAAGAAATCTTTTGAAAACCCGTATTGGTCTGCATTTTCCCAACCAGGAATGTCCGCCTCTTATGAAAGGTGGTTGGTGAGAATAAGTGTTCATAGCTGAGCTTTTCTAGGTGAAGACATAAGCTTGAACGGCTGCTTGTATGTCACATATTCTAGCGAATTGTTCTCGGCATTATGAACTGTGTGTGACGTTCATTATATTTCGATCAAGATGAAGTCGAAATTGTTCCTTTTTCTTCTATTATTAGTTCTTCAGTGAAAGTTTTTAATCCCAGCTTCCGTTTGCTTGTTTTGAACCTAAGAAGCTGGTATCGCCTAGTTCGTAGTGTTGCCTAGCTAACAGTCTAAGCTGTCACAGTCAATATAAATCTTTGATAAATCCGAAAGGATAAAGTGTTCTACGTGAATGAACTCAATAAGGATGCGCGATGCATTTAACTTCCTTCATAGCATCGTAATGGTGACAGAATGTATACCTGGTCCATACAGTCAGTTGCAGTGACCTACCTAGAGGAAACATTTTCCCACCTCAAAGAGATGAAAAAGTCAATTAACTTTGGACAAGGAAGTGATGTTATCACTAGCGAGGGAGTGAAGTTATCAATATGTGTTTTTCAGAGCTCGTCCTACCACTGCGCCGACCGTAAAGCAACGGTAGACTGCCATATTTGTGATTCAAATAGTCTGAATTCGTTTTTACAAGCAATGTTTTTCAGTGGAACTATTAGCTGCATATTTGTAATGGACTGAATACATAGCATTGGCGCTCGTGGCACATGTAGCCTAGTGGCTGCAGGTGCTCTGTAATAACACGGATTCGTTACTCCCCCCCTCCACCCGAGACGTCGGTATGCTATGCCAAGTCATTTATGTTGGCCAAATATGCGTTCAATCACCGCTTAATATAAGGTAGAAAGCATAGCGGCGCTTCCCTCAGGAATTGATCAACGCTATGAGCTTTATCATTTTTTTATCTTTTGATAGTCTTCCTTTTAGAGAGGCGTCGTTTTTGACGGTGTCACAAACGTCTTCGAGGAAACGCGATAGACAACGAGAGGATTTTGAAATGTCTGAAAAGAAATTGTCGGGTCACATGCGGTCTCATGTTAATCATTCTTCACGATTGGAGGCTGACTTATTATCACCGTACGTATAAAATTCCGCTTAATCGTAGCCAGAAATTTCTCACCGTTGTTGAAGATTTGTGGGTTTCATCACCGTCAACAAATTTATTTCAATATTACTAATATTCAAAAAGACTTTCTATCTTAAAACTGTTCGTTTCTATCTGGTATTTTTATCAGCTCTTGATTTTCTGGTTAGTGACTTCATTTAAATGAATTTTGAAAGAAATTCTAAGCTTGAGCAAAATTCATTCTTGGAGATGGCAAAATTTGTGGACGAATCTCTTCGAAAAATAATATAAAAACCATTTCTGAGAGGCAACTGCTTATTCCAAAAATGTGGTACATTGTTATTTGTAACGAACACCGATGGGGTGGATAGCACAGTGGTAGTGATGTCTGTCACAAGGAGCGTGGTGATAGTTCGATTCCGCCCCGTGCCTAACAACCCTCTCTGCCACCTGGAGTCGGCAAATTGGTACAGAACCTGTCCGGGAAAAAATCACCCTCTGCAGTCCAACTGGGCACATTCCAGCCCGGCTATCTCAAGACTCGACGGAGAATTACTCGACCAGCATTCTACGACATTCAAGATTAAATGAAAGTCCTCGTGCAGCAACCAAAGCCACGCGTAAGAGTTGGAAGATCTTCGTAGACAATAGATGCGAGAAAAACGAATTGAATGTGAGAAGTGCTGAGATTCGCACAGTAGACGTGAAGACGGGTCATAGAGAAAAAAGGTGATCACCGCAAAACGTAAAAATGGTGTCATCTTTAGGGTCCAAAGTTATGTAAGCTTGTTACGGTGACGGTACTCACAAATTGCATCAATTCTTTGATAAATCAGCAAGGAAATATTTTGTTCAAGGTCATCGTCTGCTTCTTCTTCTTCACAAAGTATGTCACAAGGTCGTGAAGATCGAGCCATACAAGAAACGTCAAAGCACACATCGAAATCTTCCAGTTCCAACTCTAATTCAAGATTCAGGTAAGAAAACTAAACTGCTTCAAATTCAACTGCATTGCCTATAACTAAGTTAAACATTGAGTTATTCATGCAAAAGCCAGTAAAGCTTTCATTCATTCCCCGGACTCATCTTGCTCAATAACAACGATAGCATCACAACCCTTGTACGTAATTAATAGAAATTTAAGTGTGAAAACGAGGGCAAAAATAACTGATATTTTTTCGTATTCTTGTTGAGCAAACGCGAGGTTTATTTTTTATTCTTTATTCACGAATAAGCGTTTCGGCGGACTTCGCCTTGCTCAGAGCCTGGAAAGGTCAAGTTGACAGAAATCATTTCGGCCATACACCTCCGCAACCAAACAAAGAAAAAACTAGATCAGGATTTCAATCACATAGAACACAACTTGGCACACTCACCGCTTTCTATGAGGATTCCACTGAGTATGTCGCGTGGAGAGCAATTTCATCAAACGTAGACGATTACGCGATGTATGCGGACTACCAGCGGACAGTCACCGAGTACTGGACTACGATGTCTACGATGCCGACAAAATCAGATATTTGCCAAGTGGAAGTAGTGCGAGACGAAGGAAAACTTTTGTGCTCAGTATTTAGAGGACCGCCTCTAGAGTAGAATGGTGGGTGGGTCACGGTCGATCTACAACTTTATTAGGTCTAATTATAAAGTAACTTTACGAAGAAAATTCGAAGATCTTTTGAGTAAATCGCACAACACGACTTCAAGAACGCACAGAAATACCGCAAACGAACATCAAACAGGTCACAGTAGGGTAAATAATGTGCAAGAAAAATCAAGGCTGACCGTGTTAGGAGGCTTGACTCTCCCTGACTGTGTGAGCTCGTTATTAGAATTGGGACCGAGCTTCTAACCATCTGAACCCATTTCTAAGGTAACTTTGCGTAGGGTCGCATGTAGTTTACATGAACTTCATGGTAGACTCCGCAAAAAGGCTAGAGATGAAACGCAAGATAGGTGCGAACAAGGCCAAATGGGGGCCCTACCAATAGCACTATTTCTTCAGCCGTTCTTTAGACAACGGGTGCACAGTAATAAAGTTGATGTTAAATTCCATTGTTTACGAATTAAACTTCCAAAGTCCTTAATCACTATGGCGCAAGGAGATACAGCTCAAATCTCACTGGAGGGTAAAACCGTGATTTGCGAGAGGTATGACAGCTGATAAAATTGAAAAAACGTAAGACTATCCGTTGGTGACAAGGGTGGAGAGTTTGTCGTAATTCCCTTTCAGTTAGATGATGAGACAACGAAAAAGCATTTTGGAGATGCTTCACTTTATCGCTCATCAACTGAGAAGGAGTTTAAAAGTAAATACCGAAAATCGAACTACGAATGGGTCAAAATGGCAAGGGCTGCTAGTCTAAAGCCATTAGTTATCTCTCAACAAAAGGTTGACTTACCAACATGTTCCGTCTTCTATTTGCTTATAAAAACTCATAAGTTGCTATCCAGCGATAATCTTGCGTCTACCGATCCATCATTGTTTAAAGTCAAACCTATCATTCAGCTGTATAGACGGGCCAACGGATAGGACAGCATGGTTTTTCACCTTAATATTTAACCAGTTGTTGAAACACATTCGAGCCCATCTTACAAACACCCAGATGTTTCTGGATCGTCTGCGTACTGAGAAAAACCGAATGAAAACTGGCTGCCATTCTTGAACGTCAAAATTAACCTGTCAGAAAATGGCTACATTACGAAGTGGTACCGAGAGCCAAGTAGTAAAAACATCTTAGTCCATTACCTCTTCTGTCACCCCTCTCACACAAAAATGGCGCTTGTAAGAAACATGTTTCGAACATCAACCAATGTTTGCACGGGAACAGAGCAGATAGGAGTCCTGGAACTTGGCACGGCAAATAGCCATTTCTGATGGAAACGGAACTGTAGCTCGGGAGAGGTGTAGGAAAAATCCTAGGCCTCAAACGACAACTCTAGCGATTAAAAGGTTTCGTTTATCCTACCTTTAATTTCAAATGAAGTAAGTGCAGCTATAAAACGCTGTTAAAGAAGGGCTGGTCTAGAGAATTCGGTAACGATAAATGAAATTCCACCGAGTAATCTAAGACGCCAGCTCGTTCGTAATCGCCTATATGACCGTCTATGTGCAACCCAAAATTGCATAATTTGCCCTAATGGTGGAGACGGTGATTACATGAGCTACGGTTTATCTGATCTCCTGTAAGGCTTGCAGAGACGAATACATTGGCCAAACGGGCAGGCCACTCTGTGTCTGCATAAAAGAACACCTAGTCGGCAAACTTAAACCAAATACCCCACTAGGCACGCATAGGACTCAGAGACACAGCGGGAATGACTTTCTGGTACGTGTCACGATCCTTGCCCGGAAATCGAGAACACAAGCGCGCAAAACTTTCGAGGCGTTCCGGATTAATTCCAGAAATCCGAAAATGAACCGCAGGGAAGAATGCCTCATTATCACGCGTGACATTGAGCAGCATATAAGCCTGTTATTCTGATGCGAGGGGCACATTACACTCCCATGTGATTTCTGTAGGGTTGGTCTCCATGCGACCTACTCGGTGGAAGCCTCATAGAAAGCGGTGAGTGTGCAAAGAAGATATTCTGTGTTCTATGTGATTGAAATCTTGGCTTAGTGTTTTCTCTGTTTGGTTATGGAGGTGTATGGTCGAATGGATTGCTGTGAACTTGACCTTTCCAGGCTCTGAGGAAGGCGAAGTCCGCCGAAACGTCAGCTTATTCGTGAATAAAGAATAAAAATAACACCTCGCGTTTGCTCAACAAGAATACGAGGAATTATTTGATCAATGCCGAGGTTAATAGAAAGTCTGTCGTGGAATTTATTACTGATACTTTTGTTTTCACGAATTCTATAAATTACTTCTCATTAAATACTGAGCTTTTACGTAATTACCGTGTGCCATCTCAAAGCTTATTTCCGGCTATTTTGTTGCAAACTAAAATTTGGGTGCTAGGGAAGCTGTAGCACCTTGAGATGTCCTCAAAGGATGAACCTGCGAGGCTATTTGGAACGACAATATGCAAGTGTTTTGAAAACCTTTGTGCTTTGAATATGGGTTTTCATGACGAAAAAGGCCATAGGCTTCCACGAACGATCGCCGGCCACTAAAACATTTGAACAGTGCTGCCACTCGAGGAAACATTGTAGAAGCTGCAGAAGTGCTCAACATTAGCCTTTCACTAGTTGCTCGTTGATTGGAAAATATTAGAAAGGTGAAGCAACTGGTCAAATGGGTTTCGCGCAATTCGAATGATTACGAAACAGATCACCATTATGAAGTAGCATCTGTCCTTGCTTTGCACAGCTATTTCTCGTTCGCGTCGTTATGAGCAATGAGATGCCAATTGTTAAGGCAAGTAACGGTATGAAAGCATCCATTGAACCGAGATGAAGTACCTAAACAGTTCCCCAAGCAGATGTGCGTAAGAAGAGGATTGTGGCCATTGTGTTATATTCTTCAGCTAAATGGATCCATCACAACGTTATAAATCTCGGCGGTAATACCATCGCAAAGAGGCACTATCACAAAACCAATAGAAAACACAAATTCAATCATGCGTATTCAGCATTGGTTAAATGAAAAATTTCATTCTTTCCTTTTACAACAGTGCTCGACAATACTTTGTACAAATAAAACGGTAGAGGTGATTGATTTTTTTTTCTATTTGTATATCTGTCTCTATATCACCGGTATTTCCATTTTATGAGAATCCCAACACCTCCTTTACCTGAATCATCGTCTTGTGCCCGGATACTCCAAAGATCTTCGAATTTCCACAGAAGTTGGAGTGCTACTTGAGCTTTAACGTCTTCTTCTATGAAAGTTTTTCAATGCCGGACAAATTCGTTCTTCGTGGAATTCTAAAATAGTTCTCCTAGAGCGTTTGGAACTCTTCATTACAGGCACACATTACGCATTACTGTACAAATTGAACGAACCAAACCAAGAAACTCTGCCTGGCGCACCTTACTCACCGAGCACCTCTCCAACGTTTATCACTTTTTCAAAAGCCTCGATGACTACTTACGAGGGAAAATCTTCAAGAACCAGAGTGCTCATAAAGATGGCTCTCCGGAATTCGTCGCTTTGAGAACTCTAAGCATTTCATGTTACTAAAGTAAATAAAGTCTTATTCTGGAAGAATGTATATTCAAAATGCTCTTATTCCATGTAGTTATGTTAAGCAAAGTTATAGTGTTTCAAAGCTGCCTTCCAAAACCTGCTATTTTTGCAACATACCATTAAAATTGGCAGGAAGTAATATGTTTACTTAAGTGGATCTCATCCAAGTGGGTCCAAATATCGAGGTTTTTCTCAACCAGCATCTGCAGATGGATCCTCAAGCGATCCAAATCCTGCAGTCGATCCACTATGGAGTACCGCTAATCCTCATAGCAGGTTAGTTGCCTTCTTTTGCCATTTGTTATGATTGTACTCTCATTGCACCAAAATATCTCCTTCAATTGCCTCACGTTGAAGGATTTTATTCTCCATATCTTTCTCTTAATGGTTTTCTAAAATACAAGCCAAGTTCCAATTAATTGTTTCTCTCTTTTTACTGATGAAGCAAGAGAAATGTCGTAGCGTATTGTAGTGAAGTGAAAGACGTGTCGACGTTGAGAACTCCATCCTTCCCTTTTCAATAGCTTTTTTTGAAAATTCACTCATACATACTTTATTTAAAAAACTTTCTTATTTCTTCTCCTTTTTCCATTTCAGTTATACTTCTGCTATGATGTCTCCAATAATGATTGAAATGTTATCAGCCGACGATGGGACAGATGACGAGAGATGTCGACTCATTCCTGATAGGTACAAATATAGGTACATGTTCATAAATTATTTGAGAGCTGTTGAAAAAGGCACCCGCAAAAACTCTTTCATTATTAGCTGAGAGAATGACTAAACGGTTGACGCGCGGTGCGCTGGTGAGCGCATTAGCCCGGAAAGAGTAATAGTTTCGGTAATAGTTCGGTCTCCACGGCAGATATCTGCCATCCGGAGTTTTGCAAATATATCAGCATAATTGTGGTTGATTTCGCATAACGCCCCACCGTGAAAGTTGTAGCAAGCAGTAAATAAAAAAGTTGACATTGTATTTCATTGCTATCCGTTTCAGGTTACCTGTGACAACACAGCTGCTATCAAGACTGGTACGCTGACTTGCTCTCTGTTCTTGTTTTTGCTATCATAACTTCTTGTCCTACTGCACTTTTGCACCATATTTTGATAACATCATAGAAATTGCATTGCACTAATATTAAAAAACAAGTAACTACGAAATTTTCTAGCCCACTCAACAGCGAGCTCCTCGATTTCGCATTTCTATGTCCCCGCCGCGACGAAAGGTAGATGAGATTGACGCCTGTCTATTTTTGTTTATTTAAAAGTGAATTAAGCGGGATTTAGAAAAAGTGCCCTTAACTATCTGAACTCGACATCAAATCAAAATCGGGTTTGACCAGTCTTTATTGATGTGCCTTGCGACCTACTTAAATTATCTCTGTAATGGAAATGATTGTCATCCAATGCTTACAGCTACTCCTTTAAGAAATAAGCGACTGTAAGCCGAATGTCACAGATGTTTAGAATTATTTTTAAATCTATGAACATTAAATGATTATTAATTATAAGGACAGAACTTCAATGTGATGTTGAGCTGGAAGCATTTCAGGACCCAGATGTAAACAGTCGACGTTTCGAGATGAGAGTGGCGGGTTCGTCGAGGTGTGTGCGTGGTGACCAAAGCAGTGAGGCTCAGAAAGACGATAACGATGGTATAATTTGTCCATTTCCACATCACAACAGCTCCAGCTCATCTCAGAAAAACAGCAGTGATGACAGCTCAAGTAATGATAGTAGGCGAAAAACCACGCAAACGACATATGTGTAACCAAACATGTTTTTCACCTGCATTTATGCGGAAATAAATGTCTTTCAAAATCTGACATCTGATAAACCTTGTTGTAAATGTATCAATCCAAGAGTCATTCATGTGGAATTCTGTTAAAACAGCTTCTTTCTATCAAATTTACTTAAATTTGCCCTATGGAAAATCTCTTAGAAAAATTTCAGCCCTGACCGAAAATGTTTTAGAATTAACATGTTGTGATGCGGGAAAAAGCTAACCTTTCGCGTTATGGGGAACTGGAAGGCACAAAGCAAACTAGAAGAGTCAAGAAAAGTTTTCTATAATGCTAAACACTATGTGAAACGGCTGCACAGTCCTAACATTGACTGCAGGGTGACTCGAGAGGGGATCCAGTAAACTCTTCATTTGTCCCTTATGAAGCGAGAGCAGCCCAATGAGTTTTGCTGCTTGCCCCAAAGGACTTGCTCAGTGCCATATTTCCATTCTAAGAGAAAATTTCTGTTTTCATCTCACTGTTGAAGAGATTTGGTCATTGGGTCCGTGGTCTTCCTACTACTAAAGGAAATCTGTTGGTGGCACGACTTGGAGATCAACTGTATTATCACAAAGGTGCGATAACGCCTGTTTAACACACAGGTAGTCCCAAAATTCTTTCCATAGTCTGACCATCACTTTCCTCGCGTTAAGCTTCGATTCAGCTGTAACCTGGAAAAGAATTCATGCCATCGACCAAGAAAACTTCATGTTGTATATGATGAGTATATTCTGAATAAAATCCTACCCAGGCGTGACTGAAAAATTAAAAGACGCAACCGAACACTGCAAACTGCTTGTCGAAGAAATGAAAAGCAGTGCCGAATTCGCCTTAGTTCCTCAAGCAAAAAAATTGGATCGCATTTCCGCTACTACTAAGGAGTTGTTTGGAAAAAAAAGGAAAGTGAAGCTTGATCTTAATGCAACACGTCTAGCACTGCTAGTAATAAATACCTGTTGCAGAAATACTTTACAGGAACATTTGCATCGCTAGATACAGGAGAAACTGTTAGAGTCAGTACAGAAAAGAACCAGTCCTATTAGAAGAAATGGCGCCGAGACTCGAGTCGGTGCAATGTTCCGCTGTCAGTCCTAATGAAGAAAAATGGTATCATTAAAACTTTTCGATATGACATAGAATTTATAAGAAAAAGTTTTTCACCAGCCCTTCTAGGTCCACCACAATACCCATCGTGTGCCTTAAAATCTCCAGTGGGGAAAAATCACCTGAAATTCTTTCGCTGGAGGTTCGTGTTGCGATAGAAACATAAAAAGAGGCACAGCTCCAAGACTCGGTGAAATCACTGCCGACTTTCTTGAGCTGTAATCCTCAATTTTCATGTATTGCTTGCAAACCATATGACAGCCAAAAAGTCTCAAACCAGTGGAGAACGACGAGCACGGTCATCCTATACAACAAAGGTGACCGAAGGGATCTTGGTAATTATTGCTCAATATGCTTGCTGAGTGTACTCTACAAACTCTTCACGGCGATAATCCTCTAGCTTACATTACGGAAATTAGACGTGGTAAAACAGTTGAGAAAGCAGGATTTTGACAGAAATCTTTTTGGATGGACGACATTCAAACCGTGTCTAGGGTCAATGAATTTTGTCGGGAATACCACCTGCTCCTAGTCTTGAGTTTTATCGAGTACGAAAAACCGTTCACCATCATCTCAGCGAATGCAGTCCTATTGGCTCTCGTCGCCCAAGTAGTGGAGCCGTCCTACATAAGAACTCTGCCTTACTGTTGTCGGAGCTGCGGCACGAAAATACAGCTTTTCTATCGACCTCTTACCCATGGCAAAAGGGTTCGATAAGTCGACACCATATCTCCAAAGCTGTTTACTGCTGCATTGAGTAGAATATGAAACCACTCCACTGGCATGAGAAAAGCAAACGTATTGGTGGAAAATTTCTACAAAACCTTCGATTTACTGACGACATTGTCATCATCACAGGGGGTACCAGCGAAATGAAGACGATGATCAATTTGCTCGATGAAGCGGAAAAAATATCCGACTGTATCTGAGCTTACAAACTATTTTTGTTGAGCTGATATCGTTGATGTCTTTGTTGCTATTGTTGATGTTGTCGGTCGATGGCTGACGTTTCTGCGATTCCACCTTACTCGGAGCCGTGTTCTTACGAGTAGGACTCTAGTCTCTCAAAGTAAATGGTTGTCTGATTGCAGATACCACATCGTACAGGGACCCTAGGCGTTTAATCAACATTTAAAACAACGTGAAAAAATAGGACAAAAAATGCAGGATAGGCTGCATACGAGCTTCTTAAAGAAGGTGCCAAACAATAGAAGGACCCAAAAATTCGCGCACACCTTTTCAATTTAAATGTGCCCCTACTCACTGGGCAGACATGCCTGTAACTAAAACTAAACAGTTATACTCACAGTTGAAACTGTCTTTCAAACTACAGTACGGGACATGCACTCACCAACATGCTAAACTGAAACCACCATCACGGACGACGACTGCAAGACAACGAATCGAATGGAGTATGTGCTAGGATTCGGTTCATCTAGTGAGAACGAGCCGCCCAGGTAACCAAGTAACTAAATGCTAGTGTAAGCCTTAGACTACAAGCAAATCTTTGTTCACCGCAGCCAAACATTATTGCTTGTTTTCCTATTACTATAAAGTAACCAAAAATTGATGAACGAACGGATAAAAAATAAAGAAGCAGACAATACAGGCCTGTTCAGCAATAATGGAAAGTAAAGCGTTTGAGAAAAGTTAGTGTTCCGAATACGGACATAATAAACGGGAAGTTGAAGAAAATCGAATAAAGCTGTTCATAACTAAGCTCTACGCCTTGATCAATGCAGCAGTGAGCGTTGCAATAGAAATGTAGTATAAATGTCGAAGTCCTCTTGTGTTTCAAAAACCGCCTTTCCTTTAACTTCAGCATCACTAATCAACATGTATTTTTTCAATGACAATCCAACTCGAGATTGATCAAATCTTATCACCCACTAACTGCTTTCGGTCAACTCTCGGATATGACGTAAACGAACGCCAGGATTTAAATAGTCATCTAGGCTTTCATGTTTTCTTAGAAGCAGCTGAAACATCCGATCTACTAGAATTTTCCTTTTCGTCATATGGAAAAAGGTCTGTAGAGTGTGTTCGACGACGTTTATTAACACCAAAAATGCTGTTACAGTAACCAGTATTATATCGCGGTAAGCTTTTTGAATAACAGGGAAAACGCCCGGAGTCACATGTGATTTCGCCCCGTACTTTCGCAACGATTTTTGATCTGGAGTGGTGCAGTCCTCAACCATATGCGACTCTAATGAGCGGTACTCTACCTGTCTGCAATAACCACCTGCTGTCTCATGGGAAAAAAATTCGCGCACGCTGAAAAACACTAGGCAGACAGAACATGCAGCTAATTAGTAGAACGTAGAAAAGCCTTTTGTTTTAAATTCTAGGTCTATTAAATACTTTAGTAGACGTTGTTGGTTGCCACTGTACTAGTTGCTAGTTAGAAGGTTTTGTAGCGAAGAAAAAAGTCACATCAAAAACCACCTCAATGTGTTGCATGTAAATGAAGAATTAGTTACTGTATGAAGACTGGAAACCAAAACTGTAAATGACAAAGTTAATGATACGATGTACTCGATGTTTTAAGCAGGAAGCGTTAGAATCAGATCCTGCAGAAACTGCTCGAGAAGTGAAAGAACTTACTTGTATACACTTATTCGCTGATTTGATGCTTATTTATAAACTGATAAAGAGATAAGCTTACACTATAGAAAGCAATAGAAGTGTGGCAGTAGGAAAGAGATTTGACTGATGAATAGAAGTTGTGTATGGGATGAAAGGAAGGGACAGGCAGCTTGCACTGAATTCGCGTCGACTTCAAGTTCGTCTGGACTTCGGCTTACAGAATATTGGCAAATTCGACAAAGTTTAACAAGTCACATTGTGTGATAGTTAACTTTAAAACGTAGGAATGATATTTAGTTACATGGATACTTAAATAGTCCATCCTCACTGGTTGTGCTGGGCTTATCATAATCTTTATTTTATCGGAGTTTTGTTGGCTTATCCATTGTGATCCACTGGGCTCCCGAGGTCAGCCTGGCCAAAGGCAGCACTAGGTCGGCACCATTACAGGTAGTCGCAGCCCTTGTGGAACACAGGAAGATTGGCCACCATACGACTAGTTTAGTACCAGGAGAGTGACGGATCCTGGTATTGGTTTACTCTTAGCTGGTCCTCCTGATAGAAACGCTAGACTCCTTCTCAGCTCTGGAGACCCTGGCAAACGCAGCCCGACACCGTGGAACATCTCCCAGCCACGATGAGGAAGTAAGCCTTTGGAGTAAAATAAGATAAATCAGCTGAAAGCACTCTGCATTTTATGGAGCACTATTTCTTTAATTGAGACGTCAGCTCCCGCTTTTGGAAGGATCGAAGAATCACCAAAATCAAGTGGTGCATGAAATTTCCCTCATTCCTTATAGAATACAAGCACTTTAATAATGCCATCAATTCCACATTATAACACGCGCATTGTTTGATACATTTTGATATCAACACAAACGAACTTCCAGACGGGCTGTGGTTGGTTCTGATTATCGACGAAGAATAAATTCACGAACCATGGCAGTTGAAGAAGAAATTAGGCTGCTCAAATGAAAAGCTCTTGGTTACCACTAGCACCACGAAAGTTGTTCCATTTTAAAACCTTGTATATAAATGGAAGAAAAACAGTTCTCGTTCCTTCTTAATGTTTTAGAAGAACATCACAAAAATTTAAAGAGCAGGAATACAATTTATCTCATTAAAAATGTCTAACACATTAGCAAAGTTTTGACAATCCCCTTTTCTAGTTCTCTAATCTAAGCAAATAGTTCGGTACATTCGAAAGCAGTAGACTACTTGACATGATAGTTGGCCAAATGGTCATCTCTGATGTTAAGTCCGAAAAGATGAAGACTTCTCAAAGCAGCTACAATCATCTTATACTCTTCAACAATCCAATTTTTGATGGGATCCTCATTGAACAGATTTTTTTCTCTAAAGAGAATCATAGGGGTAGGCGAGAGTGGAGTAGTGGTCGGAGGAGCCGTGCAACAAAAACAGGGGATCGATCCGTGCCCGTGGCTCACCAAGCCTTCCATTCCTTTACTGTCGGCAAGTTGCTACCAAACTTGTACGGGAGGATGACAGCACTAACTCGATACTTCGGTTGGTCACCGCAAGTCATTATAGGACGAGATATGCATTCAATCATCTATAACGGTGCTTAATAAATGGTGTTTCCTCAGCCTGTTTCCTAGGTCAACGGCGAGAGCTTCATCCCTTTTTGTTAAAGACAAGCATCTACGGATCTTCCTCACGTGAGGATCTCGAGCCGGTTAGTCACGGGCTACGTGGCGCGTCTCCAGTTGGCGGATAGGGGATTAATCGCGGACCGAAAACGACCTTTGCTTCCCTGACACGCAGGTGGATCCAAGGGATGGGCTCTCTGCTTCTGCGACGCCGAATAGGCACACAGCTCATGTATTTACGAGTAGTAATGCATGCGCACGTGGATGCACTCTCGTTCATGCGGACTGTATTCTACGAGTCAATTCGACCAAAAGCCTTTCATCAAGTGACAGGAAAGCGTATGGGAGGCGGTTAGGAGTCTTCTCCGACAAATAAATTCCTTATCTACTCTAACAGAGACTGGTAAGCTACCCGTGAGTACGCCCAACCCCCATATTCAAAGCTTAAAAAGCTATACATGAGTATCAAAAAAATAGGCACGGTAGAATCGGGCCTCATTTCTCCGAACACGAAAGAGCAGGCCTTCGATTGGGCAGCTTTGGGTAAGCTGAGTAAGGAAAAGCAGCTAAAATCACAGGGACGCTCTAAATAGCCTAATTTTCAAAATACTACGGTAAAGACGTGCACTCACAATGCACGTACACTTGCATCCGAGTCCTCGATACAGGACTTGCTCATGCAAGCAAGAATGATAAGGAACGACGTCATCGGCCTGGCCGAGACGAGACGACGCCACCCATTCAACGCCATCTATGACACTGGAGCCTCGGAGCATGCGAAAGTAGAGATTCGGCAAAGAAGGCGTTCTCGTCAAGACGAGTTTCTTTATAAACATTCGTTTCATAAAGCTCAGCTCTCGGCGTTGGTCATTCCCTGAGGGATGCGCCATGCATTCGACATCATTAAGTATCGTTGGAGTTGATTGAATGCATATCTGGTCTTTACAATGACACGCGGTGGCCTGCAGATGCATCGAGCCAGTGCTGCTATCCTCCCAGACAAGTGTGGTACCAATTTGCCGACCCCGGAGGGATGGAAGGCTTGGTGGGCCATGGGCGCAGGAATCGATTCCACGTGCGGGTCGCAGTGGCGCCTCCAACCACTGCCCCACACGCGCCCCGTTCGTTTCATACTCGCGCCCCATCCGTTTCATACTTCTACTTTTGGTATTGGATTCTAAATGAGATTTGTTGTCTTGACAACAACATTTTTAAATGCTTAATCTTGTGGGTAAAACCACCCAACTAACGTCAAAACGATGGCGTTAGAAGGTAAAAATATTCGCCTATGGATTACTACTGTCACCACATAAGCGCTCTCTACAAAGCTGGCGTTCATTTCACCTGTTTCCACTGCCTGCAATCTTCGAAAAAAGAATAACCTCGGAAAATTTTTTCCACACATCTTCTCATTTGTCTGAATTAAAATGACAAAATAGAAAAGTTAAAACTGCCTTTAATTTTAATATTTATTAGACAATTTCGACCAAACGAACAACGGTGTTCCCTTCACTCTTCATTAATCACTTCGGACTTTTCGTCGATGGCTGCAATGATGCGAAATCATTTATAGAATAATTGAAAACCATGAAAATTCATAAACGCTGCTTCATTTACAAACATTTAACCAAACACATGAGGAAACTAAAACGTTTAAGAGCTCTGATAACTCATTTAAGAGTGGGAAGGCGGCATCCTTTAATTATGCACCTGACGTTCCTTATTTTAAAGCTCAATTACATTTGATTCGTATTGATTGAAAAAATGCGGTTTGCTGCATATGTTCAGAATCACTTTTTTTATAATAACATTCGAATGGTTTACCGCATCATCGTGGCTGGAAGCTGTTCTTGGGTGTCGGGCTGCGATGTCCGGAGAGGGAATTCGTCCCGCCGACAGGGTCTCCCAAGCTGAGAAGCAGTGACGCTTCCAACAAGAAAGTCGGCTAAAAGTAAACCAACACCAAGATCCGCCACCGTCCTGGTACCACACTAGTCTCATGGTGGCAAATCTCCCTCTGATCCACAGCGTTGGCGACTGCCTGTGGTGGTGCCGATCTGGAGCAGTTTGGCCTGGCTTACCTCAGGACTCCAGAGAACCACAATGGCTAAGCCAGCAAAACTCCAAAAAATGGTGACTGTGTTGTGGACCTCACAACCAGTGAGAATGGGCCATCCAACTATCCCGACGAGTAAGTAAGTTTATAGTCACATAAGGATATTATTTTTATTAAATACAGTGATGAATTTAACTTATTATTTACTGCCTACTCTTTTTACGACAGAGTATCTATTGCGAAATATAACTTTAATGATGCTGAGATTTTTGCAAAACTCCGGACCACAGGTGTCTGCGCTAGGGAACGAACGCGCTATTGTCCTTTCCGGTGAGTAACGCATTCACCACTAGACCATGCGGGTCCTTCGTTTCGCCTGTCTCTCAGCTAGTTCTTTCGATCTTTTTTGTGCAATCAGCAATCACCCGTCAGCGGGATTGATCTGCGGAGTCCTAATCGGCAACGAACCCAGTTAAGCTGAGGCTGCAATTCCCGGTTCTTTTGCCATCAGCAATCTCGCTGACGGATCATTGCTGATGGCACAAAAAAGATCGAAAGAACTAACTGAGAGACAGGAGAAACGAAGAACCCGCATAGTGTGGTGGTGAACGCTTTACGCCCCGGAAAGGACAATAGCGCGTTCGTTCACCACCACAGACACCTGCGGTCCGGAATTTTGCAAATATCTCAGCATCATTAAAGTGTAGTGATAGTTTATCACTCTGTTATACGGCACAAAAAGATAAGCTTCCAACAAAAAGAAAAAACACTATTACCACATTGCACTCCAAACTTTTCCCAGTGTCACGGACTACTGCTTTTTCAGTTATTTTGTGTCTTCCAAGAAACGATTTAAGAGGAATAGAATGTGAAGCTTGACGACATAGCGAAATTTGTATGCAGAAATTGATTTAGGAAAGCTGTCTAATTTAGTTCCAAAGCTACGCAATCTAAAGAGGTCGCGAACGATTTGAATGAATGAGAGCTCCAAGTGGGAACTAACGGTTGCTATGTGCGTTATCGTCCACGATCTCATTGCTTGCAATTTCTCCTTGGGCATCCTCCTCCATGATCTCACTGTTTCCACTTTCTCCTTGGACGTCCTCCTCCGCGATCTCACTAGCTGCACTTTTTCCTTGGACGTCCTCCTTCAAGATCTCACTACTAGCAGTTTTTCCTTGGGTATCCTCCATAAGGCGTACCTAGAATTGAAATAACTTTCCTTAAATTTTACTACCAACTTGAGTATTTTAGTATTTCCAAAGGTTATCGTTGTTCAAATGAATGGGCTAGATATCAGTGCAGTTTGAAATATCTCGACTATTGATTTCTGACTAAGTAGGTGAGCAAAAGTTGAATTCATGCTGTTTGAATGTCGTGTGCTGCTCATTCCAGTCATGGGTGATTGTCTAATCGCTTTGTTTTCTTCACTTAAAAGCGACTCTGTTTTTCTTAAAGTTCCAATAATCGAAACTATTTTTCAATTTTAATGCATCAAGAGAATTTTCATATAGATAAAGAGCAACACGGATAAAAACCAGTCACCTCTTGCAAGCGAACCTTTATCCATATAAAACTATTGTACCCCTTAAATGGCTTCATGCAATTGTCTAAGAGGTTTTGCTTGTGCATCTTACCTTCTCATCTTCCGAAAGCTCCTCAATCGCCCTTTGAGCGTCAGGGTCTGTATCGTTCTTCTCTACCATCGCTGTTGCACCAGAAACCGTATTCAGAAAAGCAAACAGTCTGAAGAAGAACAGTCTAATGAAGATCATAGAGGAATGCCACATAACAGCAGTGCATCGTCGGCTTACTTCAAATACGCATAGTTCGACGGCATTGTGAACGGATGGTGACTTTCGTCTTCGTAATAGCCATCTGGTGACTAAAAACCGAAATCAGCAACAGCTTATCAATAAAACAACTTAAAAAACCTAATCTTCAAGTTTTTGTTTCTAAAACTCCATTTTCTCGCTTTCAAAGCAAGATTATGGGTTTTTGAAAGTCTTTTGGTTAAAGCGATTTTGTTTCTGTTGGATTTTCGTGCCCATAAATGACGTAAAATCCTCCTACTTATGGTAGGTCTATTCTCTTCCGGTATAGCTTACGGTACGTCTTTAAATATCGTGACGTACCTTGTACGTTTTAAATTTGGTCGATCCGAAGCGAGTGGCTGCGAAGGTTTGTGCTGGGTAGATTTCTTCGCAGCGCTGCACCTATAATTAGGAGAAACTTCAAAGAAAACTCCTAAGTGCTCGTATTTTATAACAATGGCCATCAGATATAATAATTTTTGTGATAGGTATGTTGCTACCGTTTAGATAAAGGAAGAACGAAGCTTGAATCCGTTAGAAAACAACTTTATCTCCGATTAGCATTGATCAATGAAATTTCATTCATTACAGGAGTATTGATTAATGTGGAGGATCCTTCTCAAACAGGTAGCAATAAGATTTTTTTTTTAATTTAGTGTTCTAGAACGTCTTGCAGTGTTACGAAGTTCCCAAAAAATCCTGTCTACCAATATTTGATGTATTTCAACCCATGTGAGATACAAAGATGAATATTATTATAATTAGGAAGCGTTGTTTCGAATAGAATGTAACCAGATATTTGGTGGAATGCCATTATGACATAATATCAATCCTAGTGAACATTGGTGTAATTCTTATGACTGCAAAATTATGAGTGTCGTTGTCATCTTTTTGTCTTTGTTTTGGCCACGGATTAGTTACAGTAGTTAGTGGGTGTGATTACACTCTTACCCTCGTTACACACCCCATCTTTAAATGGTGCATTAAGGCAACGAAATGTTTTAGAATACTGTACTGGATGAGCTGCATCATCTGTGCACTCATCATAATTAGATTCTGTTGAATAGGAACGAAAAGGAATCGTTCGATTACAAGCGAAAAAGAAGTAAGAACGATTTGAAAGTGTGAAATTTCGACGCCGATTATTTTCATGATTGAATGACAATTTTTCTATGTGATACAGCTCCTTTTATCATTTTAAAAATATCCTGAAAACACAATTTTATCATTTTGATATCTCTTCTAGAAAAAGCGCCGAGAAATCATCAGAGCTTCCTGCATGCATTGTGTTGTCTAGAAGTCCTTTTCTATTGAAGTAGTCGGTATTGTGTAAGGGTTCGGAAGCGACCTGACCATCTGTTCGCCTTACAGTACCACTGACGCGTTGAATACTAGTTGACCGCGGCATCCGAACTTTGAGGTAGCCTTACCGGTCCGTTCCTATGCATTAGTTAATATCCGTCGCTGTCTTTTTGGAATCAAACGTCCAAATCGATGAGAGTGAATTGAACTGCTTCTTTACGATTAGGATTCTCCGTCAATGGCAGATTTCTGTGATTCACCAACAGAACAATGGCCTATCAAGGACGATGCAAGTGGAGATGTTTAGCAAAGTGAAATGGATTAAACAGAATAAAGATAAAATTTACGCCTAAAAACGGAATTTAAGCGAAGCAGATAGAAAAGTTTTTTGCAACACAGCCTGTTGTAATATCATGAGAAGAGCAGAATAGTGGAAGTTAGGGGGTAATTTTTAGGAGAAGAAGAGGAAGATTTCAATAAAAAAAAAAGAGTGATCTAAATAATACGAAGTTGCATAGTCCTAAAACTTTAGACTGTGAATTATAAAAATCATCCACTCTTCGACGTAATCGGCTGTTTACAAGCACCATTGATGGAAACCTGCCCACATTTTTCAGCAAATTTAGTACTTAGTGGTAAAAAGCATTCGGTTTGATCAATTTTTTAAAGAAGCAAAATGCATTCAACTTCATTCGGAGAGTCGTAGAGGTGATTGAATGCACATCTTACCTAAGAACAACCTTCGTGGACTATCGACGCTTTAAAGCACTGTTTTTTTCTATCTACCACGTCGGACAAACCTGGTGCTAATTTGCGAATTCCGAAGGAATGGTGGATTTGGTTCCCTCTAAGCGAGAGATCGAACCAACCACTATGTCCTCATTGCAGGGCATCTCTAAACAATGCACTAGATGTGCTCTCACTGCTTGAGCTTAGGAAGGAAATGAAGTCTTTTTCACTCCGATCTAAGCACAACTAATTTTAAACCGTAGTACACTTAATTCACGGATCTCATTCATTGAGGAGGTTCATATCGGATAGACGCGAGGCAACGTTTTGATGAGAGCGGATAAGGGGTTGATCGTGGACCAAACGCGACTTTTGCTTCCCTGAGACGCAAGTCGATCCAGGGGACCCATATAGTGTTCCTGCCTACACAGACTTGGCACATACATTTACGAAGACGTATTCATGCATGCTTGAGTGGGTGTGTCATCGTTTATGTGGGCTCTATTCTACTAGTCAATCGAGCAAAAGCCTGGAATAAAGTGGCATGAAACTATATTGGAAACGGTTAGGAGTTGTCTCCAACAAGCAAGCTCCTTGCCTACTCTGGCAAAGACTTGCAAGCCACCCGTGAGTAAACCCAACCCACATGTTCAGAGATGAGCAGGCTAAAAGAGGGCATGAAAAAGTTAAACACAGTAAAATAAACGGGCCTCATTCCACTGGCCTACAAAGAGCATCCGATACGACAGCCTTAGGTAGGACGAGTACGGAGAGGCTGCTAAAACCACAGAACCATTTTAAGCTGCCTAATTCGGAAAGGACTAAGGAAACGATCTGTACCAGCAATACATGCACACTTACATTTGAGTCCTCGATAGAAGACCTGATCATGAAGTCAAGAAGTATAAGGTACGACGTCATCGGAGTGGGCACAATGAAACCAAACCACTCATTCAACGCCGCCTATGACACTGGAAAAGAACTGCTCCTCGGAAGAAGCGACAGTAGAGGATCGGAGGCGTCGGCACTCTCGCCAACGAGAGTTTGGCCATAAACATCAATTAATTTGAACAACTAACATCCCGAATCGGAAGTCTACGATTGAAGAGATGTGTATCAATACCGGCTTTGACAATCTCCGTCTTTTACGCACCGACATTAAGAACAGGAAGTTGAGGCGTTTTATATGAACTTGGAGAAGTTCTGTGGAGAAAATCATAGATTCTTTATGGTCATCATTAGACACTATAACGCTAGGATTGGGTCCAAAAGAAGGTTGGAAGAAAATAACATTGAGACCCACCGATTGGAGTGGAACAAGCAGAGTTAACGGCTGTTCGAGTTTATTATAACGACCACGACTATTTATGATAGGTAAGTTATAATTGCCTAGCCCCGCCGCTAACGTTAGACGTGCGAGTTTTCCAATGAAGGGTTGCAGAGCGAAAAGAACCGCATAAAATGTTTAGTCTAATCTATGTCACTGTTGCGTAAAATTTTTATATATGACCAAGCCTTTGCCTCCTTCTCACAAGATTTCACTTCTTCTGGAACGGTGAGTAAACCACTAAATTCAAAAAACAAATTCACAAAACTAAACTGGGATTTATCCAGCTCAATAAAGGGATGTTGGAAAGATGCCATTCTCGGCAATGACGAGGAATTCGGGCTGTTTATTCAATATCTTTACATCGCGGCTATGAAAGCTAAGAGTTCGAAGGCTGCCAAGAGATGTCTGTCTCCATCAGCACTCGAGCTGATAAGCAACTGTGGAATCACACGAGCTACAAGCAACTGCTAACTTAAATCCGCTCTTGCAAAGCAATGCAGAGGCGATAAAAGAAGATCGTAAAGAGAGAAGAGCAGCAGTTTTGCTCGAAATTTTAGAGACTAGGAAAATCAATCGGCCCATCGAAGTTTCGCCATTCGCAAAACCGGGATAAGGGCCTTTCAATGCTCCAGCTAGAGCAACTACAGCTCCCAGGAGGCAGTGGAGAAAATCATTGACGATTACACTTCAAATCGTTTCAGCAGTCATGTCTTCCTGCATAAGAGAGTATCGATATGTCTACAACCGGTTATCCCTTCCGGGATTTGGCATGCTATTTCGTTGATGAAAAATCAGCCAACGTCAGCTCTGGACATGATATGGTCTGAACACCTGAACAATCTTCCGTCAGTCTTCGTAAACACACTGGATCGGCTCTTCACATGTTACCTGTCTGCAGGCAAGCTCTCTACTTAATGAAAGACCAGTAAGACCGTGTTATTGTTCAAGAAGGGTGACCTACACGATAGGCAACTATCGCCCAATCTACTTGCTGTCTGTCGGCTACAAACTTTTCACTCAAGTCATCTTAAACAGGATTGACAGAGCACTAGACGAAGGACAGCCATGTGAACATGCAGTGTTTCGAAAAGGATTCAGTGCGATAGACCACATCCATAAGGCAACAAAACTTAGCAAAGTATCACGATGGTACAAGAAACCGCTTTGTCCTAATTTCATCGTTTTGAAAAAACCTTTTGACTAAGTTTAGATAGAAGCAGACATAAAACTCCTCGACAACAGGGTGTCCGTTTTCGGTATGTAATAAATCTTCGTGAACTATATAGCAATTTTATAGCAAGGACATCACCATTTCAAGGGAGAGATTAGGCAAGGTAATATGATCTCTCTAAAATTATTTACTGCCACCCTTCAGAACGTCTTGCAAACGCTGGGATGGGACAAAATGGAATTGGAAATCCATGGCCGGCAATTACATCACCTTTGCTTTGCAGACGATATCGTTCTTATAACATCACGCATTAAGCAGATGCGAATGCTTGCCGACATTGATAACGCATGTAGAAATATTAACCTCCAACTAAACCTTCCACACTGATGTTCACGAGGAACGGATTGGTTTCACATGCGCATTCACGCTCAACGGAATGAATATTTCTGAAAGCTCAGGCTTCGTCTATCTAGCTCGGCAAATCAATGTAATGAACTACGTAGCTCCGGACTTGCGTAGGGAAGCGAACAGTTTAGGGACCATTAAAGCGCATCGAGAGTGTAGTGAAAAAAAACGAAGAACACCCTATTCCGTTTCCACCTTTTCGGCTGCACAATCCTTCCTGTCTAAATGCATGCGTCAGAACTCTGGTCGCTGCGCATTCAGGATGACAGATCACTCAGCGTTACTGAACTCTCAGTTGAAAAAATGATATCGGGAGTGTCCTGTGTTACATAAGTGAGGGAAGGAATCCGAAGTCAACGAACAAGAATCAAATACTTCGTTTTATAGGCTAAACTGTCGAAAATAAAAGCGGTTGGTAATGTAATGCGTACGAAAGACAATCGATGTGCAAAAACCGTTAGTGACTGGATTCCTCAAGATGTCAAACATAGTCCAGGAAGTCTACCAACCTGTCGTTAGAGTTTTTTTTTTTACTAAGACCCTTCAAGGAAGGTATGGTGCTCAATGAGTTCCTGCAGCAAGCAGAACCCACTGAGCTACTTTAGCACGTAGTTGGGAAAACGAGACATTGGCGCCCCCTCTAGTCACTCGACGATCAACGGGACGACTGCTGATACTACTGCTCCTGATAGTACACTTGGCAAGTTTAAAATCGTGCACAAACAGTCTATATCGAGGATAGAAAAAAGCTAAAGTGATCTATTGGATTGATGGGAAAGCGCAAACTTGGAATTGACCTAATAAAATTAATACTTTAAATCGGCCAGGGTTTTCACTTTAATATTACTGATGGGTTGAAGCACATTAGAAAGTCCTCATCGTATAAAAAAGGAATGCGCAATAAAAGAAAATCAATCCAACTGAAGCTTAGTAGGCAAACTGTACTGTAAACGGTGAACTAAGCCTTTATTGTTAGCTGTACGAAAGTGGCCTATCGTGAATTTCGTTAGAACATGGCTGTTGACCATTACATCCTCTCTCCTACATGGCTGATATATGTCCATGACGCATACGTGACAAAATGCATTTTTCTGCTCGTGACTACTGTAGGAATAAATTCCAGAGTTCTTATCTCACATTTTTAAAGTTATGAAGCGAAATTTGATGCCTATTCAAGACTTTTCAACATATTTAGGCGTTTATAAATTCATGTTGTACTTGATACTTCTTGCTTGAACGGCCCGTCCTCACTTGTTGTACAGGCCCCAATATAATTACCATTTTTCGGAAACTTGCTGGTTAAGCCATTGTGGTTTCCTGGAATTCCGAGGGCAACCTGGCCAAAGTCTGCTTCAGGTCGTCGCCACGACAAGAAGTCGCAGCCCTTGTGGATCAGAGGGAGATTTGCCACCATGCGGCTTTGATACCAGGACGGTGGTGGATCTTGGTATTGGTTTACTCTTAACTAATCTTTCTGATAGAAACGCCAGACTCCTTCTCAGCCTCGGTGACCCTGCCGGGGAGACGAATCTCGTCGCCGTACATCGCAGACCGTCACCCAGGAACACCTCCCAGCCACGATGAGGCAGTAAACCGTTGGAAGGAATTCATGTTCATTTAATTCATTTTGGAATTTCTTAAAAGCTATTGGTAAAGCAAAGAGCATCATTTTCTATAGTTATAAAAAAACTTTAGCTGAAAGTCCTGAAGGGAACTGGAGGCCCACGAAAAAGAGAGAGTTGTAGAATTTCCTCAGACCATTGGTATTTGAAAAAAAAATGTAGCAGCTTGTAGCAGCTTATCAATGATGATCCACTTTAGCAATAATACTGAGTTCGTACCAGAAGATGTATTTTTACCAATGACATTAAATAGTGTCCCACCTTGAAATTTGGCTTAACGAACGCTTGTTCGTCTAGCTCACTTCCACTCGGATAGACGAACTCTACACGAAAATACAGACGATGACGAATGTCCACTGGTCGGCAGAGGGCACAATGTCCAGTGCAATAGCTCATCTCTGATGATATGACAAATCACTTCGACTTAATGAGAACGTGTACAAATCCTAGTGAACAATTATGAATTGTTACTATAAAGGAACTAGTGAAAGTTCGTGAAATGCTTTAATAGTTCGCACTGTAGTGTAGCTGACAAACTTCATTACTCAGTTGTGGTTTCGTCAAAGAGCTTGAGTGAGAGATTGCTAGAAAGCATTGAAGATCACATGTGCATGAAGTGAGTATTATAACAGTAACTTTGCTCGATGAATTCGATAGCATAATGTCAATGATGCCGCCCATCATGACCACGGCAGTGGTTCGTTTCCGCACCGTGCCCACTAAGTCTCTCATCCCTTCTGTCGGGAAGTTAGTACTAGACTTGTCTTCTGCATTCCAAAAGGGAAAGCTCTAGGCCACGAACGACATTCATGGCTAAGGCGAAAGTGTGTTCAAGCATCAACGAAACCCACGCGTAAAAAGTTCTCAGACCTTCATGCGATGATGGAGGCGAGGAAACGGATCGACAGGACAGCAAGGAGTGCTGGTATTCGCACAACAGATGTGAAGTCGGGTAGTGATATACTATACACTTTATACTTTATGCTTAAATTTCATACTTAAAAAGTATACTTTGTTTGGTCACAAGATTATTGCTTTATTTCCACTCAACTTAATTATTAATCTAAAGAATATCTATCGACCATTTCTATCGGTGAGTATTAGGCTGCTTTGCAGGAATTTTTGCTGCCTATTACGCCACGGATCTATAACGGTGTTTAATAAATGGTGTTTCCTCAGCCTGTTTCCTAGGTCAACGGCGAGACCTTTATCCCTTTTTGTTAAAGACAAGCATCTACGGATCTTCTTCACATGAGGATCTCGAGCCGGTTAGCCGCGAGGCTACGTGGCGCGTCCCCAGGTGGCGGATAGGTGGTTAATCGCGGACCAAAAGCGACATTTGCTTCCCTGAGACGCCGGTGGATCCAGGGGATGGACTGCCTGTTTCTGCTGCACCGATTTGGCACATAATTTCTGTATTTGCTAGGCGTATTCATGCATGCCTGTGTGGGTGCGTTCTCGCCTTATGCGGATTGTATTCTACGAGTCAATTCGGTCAAAAGCCTGCAATCAAGTGAAAAGGAAGTATACGGGAGGCGGTTAGGAGTCGCCTCCAACAAATAAGCTCCATGTCCACTCTAGGAGAGCCTAGCAAGCTACCCGTCAGTATAACCAGCCCCCACGTTCAGAGCCCAGCAAGCTATACGTGGGTAACAAATATACTAAACACAGTAAAAAAAACGGGCCTCATTTCCCTGACCCCGAAAAAGTACCCAGTTTTGAAACGTTGGGTAGGACGAGTACAGCGAGGCTGTTAAAATCTCAGGTTCAATGGAAGCTGCCTGGATCAAGAACTATGGTGACGATCTGTACCTACAACGCACGTACACTTGCATCTGAGTCCTCGATAGAGGACTTGCTCATGCAAGCAAGAATGATAAGGTACGACGTCATCGGCCTGCCGAAGCGAGACGACGCCACCCATTCAACGCTGTCTATGACACTGGAGAAGACCTGTTCCTCGGAACATGCGACAATAGAGGCGTAGTCGGTGTCGGCGTTCTCGTCAACACGAGTTTGTCCATGAACATCGATTCATTCGAACAGCTTACAAACCGAATTCGACGTTTACGATTAAAAAGATGTGGATCAATACCGGCTTTGACAATCTTCGTCGAATGCGCGCCAACATCAAACTATGACGAAGAAGAAGTCGAAGCGCTCCATATGGACTTGGGGAAGTTCTACAGAGAGAACCATACATTCTTCAAGGTCATTATTGGAGATTACAATGTCAAGATCGGACCAAGAAGATCGTCTGAGGAACGTCACATTCGGACCCACGGATTAGAATGGAACGAACAGGGTGAGCGGCTTTTTGAGTTTATCATGGCGACCAACACCATCCATGGTAACTTGCCATTCAAGAAGCCTCACCGCCAACGCTGGACGTGGGAATCTCCCAATGGAGAGTATCATAACGAAATAGACCACATCATAGTAAATAGAAAGTTTGGCCTAACCGATGTCGCGGTTTTCCCAAAATTTTACACGGGATCAGGCGACCGTTTTCTTCGTGCAAGAATTTATTTATAGCGGAAAGGAGAAAAAGCAGGTAAATTCAAAAACCGAAGTCCCAGAACCACCACAAACTGGGACTTATTGGACTCCTTAGTCGGCTGTTGGGAAGATGCCGTTGTCGACAATATCGACGAGGAATACGATCGGCTCATTCAACATCTTCACGTTAGCGCCATGAAAGCTGAGAGTTCGAAGGTCACCAAGAGACGTCTGTCTCCAGAAACTCTCGAGCTAAAACGCCAGCGTGGACTCGCCCTAGCTGCAGGCAACCGCGAACTAACGTCCGTGCTTGCGAAACAATGCAGACAGGCGATAAAAGAAGATCTTAAAGTGATAAGAGCAGCAGTAATGGTCGAAGCTGCAGAGGCTGGGAAAAGCATTTGCAAGGCCCGCCAATTACAAGACCAAGATGATTGCACTCCGACGCCTAGACGGAACAATAACAGCGTCCAGAAAGGCAATGGAAAAAATTATCCACGATTACTACTCAGATCTCTTCTATAGCCACGTCCATCTTCCGTCTTATGAAACAAAAGAGTATGGATATGCAGTTACACCGGTTATCCCTTCCGAAATCCGATATGCCATTTCGTCGGTGAAAAATCGAACAGCACCAGGTCCGGAGAGGATAAGATCAGAACATCTGAAGCACCTTCCGCCAGTTCTCGTAAGCACACTGACTCGGCTCTTCACACGTTACCTGTCTGAATGCAAGGTTCCTACTCAGTGGAAGACCAGCAAGACCGTGTTGTTGTTTAAGAAGAGCGACCTACACGATATAGGCAACTATCGCGCAATCTGCTTGCTGTCTGTCGTCTACAAACTTTTCACTCGAGTCATCCTAAACAGGATTGACAGAACACTAGACGAAGGACAGCCGTGCGAGCAAGCAGGGTTTCGAAAAGGATTTAGTACGATGGACCACATTCATACGTAAACAAGGCTCATTGAAGTATCGCGAGAGTACAGAAGACCGCCCTGTCTGACTTTCATCGACTTAGAGAAGGTCTTTGTTTCAATTGAGATAGAAGCAGTCATGGAAGCCCTTGGTAGTCAAGGAGTCTGGGATAATATGGGAACGAAAATCAACGGTCAGCAGATACATCACCTTCGCTTTGCTAATGATATCGTTCTTATAACACCGGACATTAGCCAAGCGGAACGTGTGCTTGCGAACTTTGATAAAGCGTGTGGAAAGAATGGTCTTCTACTAAATCTCGAGAAAACGATGTTCATGAAGAACGGATTGGTTTTGTTTGCCCCATTCACGCTCAACGGAACGAATATCTCCGAATGCTCCAGTTATGTCTATCTAGGTCGGGAAATCAATATGATGTACGACTTAGCGCCAGAGCTGAGCAGAAGCAAACGAGCGGCTTGGGGAGCTTTCAAGAGCATCGAGGATGTAGTGAAGAGAACAAAGAACACCCGACTCCGTGCTCACCTTTTCGACTCAACGGTTCTTCCTGCCCTAGCGTATGCGTTACAAACCTGGTCGCTACGTAAGCAGGGTGAAAGATCACTCAGCGTTATCGAACGCGCGTCGAAAGGACGATGCTAGGAGTATCCCGTTTCACACAAGTAAGGGATGGGATCCGAAGCTCCGATCTACGTCAACGATCGAAAATCAAAGATAGCGTTCTATACGTATGGTCATCTTTTCTAGATTTCCACCGATTGGTTTCTCGAGGCGACAGTGATTAAACTTCTGATTGCTATACTTCTATTTTGCTCTTTCGATGTACCCCCATGTTCTCTCTCTTCTTCCCGCGATGTTTAACCACCTTATCGTGGTTATCCTTCTTTCTTTTTTTTTGTTTTTTTTACTCCTAAATATATCGAAGTGCAGTGAGAGCTTTATCACTCCAGCATTCTTGCTGTCGTTGTTCGTTGTTTGCTTTATTTCTATCTGAATTCTGTGCAAAGAGTAAAACTCTGCTGTGATGGATCCCTTTAAACTCGCAGTGGATACATTTCTTTACAAAAAAAACTAAAAAAAAATTGATGCCCTAATGAATGTTCCATGGATTTTTCGTAGCTCGAGTAGACGGAGCTCGAAGGAGGAGTGCGATGGACACATGTGCAATTCACGGGTGAGCGCCCAAGCTACTAAGCATTTAATGGGACCACGAATCATACAAACAATGTCTGTGGGGAAATTGCAACATTTTTTCCGCTTTTCACCTCGAGTGTAAAACTCCTAAGTCAATCTTGTAAACGGCTATCACATCACTTTTAGAGCACCGTTATGGGTAGATTTATCAAATCATGCGGAATATTCCATGATTCCAATGAGAACTCGGCATTACCGAAATCGTTAGTTAGAATAAACTTTTTTGTCTTCTACATATGTATACCCGTTAACTTGTGATTTTCCAGCTTTTTTCACGTGCAATCGCTAACTCAAGTTGGTGGAATCAATATCGAAGTGAAGTGCTGCCGCTACTTTCCAATCCTTCAATATCCATACATTTCTTATTAACATTGTTCTTTTTCCATCTTTTGCCACAATTATCTATATCAATATAAAGACTATCTTCAGTTATACTTAGTCCATATGACCGTTACATCCTCGACTTCATAGTGATGGATATCAAGCAACCAAAATTGCGTACCGGTGAAGCAATCTCGTTTTGGATAAACGCATTTCACGTGTCCAGTTTCGGTGTTCACTGCATAAACACTGCCATCATAGATTTCAATCAGTAAATTCGCTGGCAATACTTCAGCAAGCTCAGAACGCGAAATAAATGCAGAAGAGGCCGCCTGTAACACAGTTACATTCAGTCTCTACACATTCAGGCTCTACACTGCGTGCGAAATCTATTGATGAATAAAATAAAATTGTTATTATCTAATTGGGCTGCGTTCAATCTGTAGAAAAAATTTCACGGACTTTTTCAATATGTTTCTCCATGTTCTCTTCGACGTTCATTGTCAGCGAACACGATTTTAATGGTCTCGATCCAGTGTAAATCCAATCTACCAGACCATTCGCCAGCGTTTCAGCAAACAATTCGGTACTACTTAAACATGCACCAAATCACGTCGTCAGTTGGGCCGATACAAAACATAGACATTGACAAGTTCCCTGATCAATCAATAGCCATCTTGGCTAATATCGTCTTACCTCTTCGGTATCTTTCCATACAAAAATGAAGCAATAAAGCACACAGTTTCCTCAATTTCTATGAACATCTGAAAAAACAGAGCGATATTACACTATAGCGGGTTGAATTTCGTTTAGCTCTTCTTGTTTCCATATTTGTAGAGAATGATCGAACGTCTTGCTCACCTTGAAGAATGGTTTTGGACGTCTGATCTCTGTATAAAAAACTATAAGAATGAAGTAACTTGCTTCAATGAGCTTTTATAAAGTGGCTTATCAGCGGCTATCTTATCAAGACTACCAGTGATTTGTGTCGAAGTCATTTCTCTAATGTAGAAAGAGTTTAGGTGTTCTCCTTTTCAAATAATCCTTACCTCTAGCAATAAATGTCATAACCAGGTCATAAAGCGAGTATTATACAAAACCACAGTTTTTATGTCGATCAAGTCGGCGAGTTAATTACTACGCACACTTTGCACAGCAATGCACAGCCTGCGTGATTTCCAGTCCATTTCAATTGTATATATATGGAATTAGGGCAAATGATGGGCAGCCGCGTTACTTACTCTTGTTTTACCTTCTCAAGAACTCCTTCACTGGCATGTTGCTAACAGAGTGACGCGCAGGGTCCGAGAATGAGGGGATGAATTCTGATTTTCTCGGTTTTTGTATAAGGGGCCCATACTAAGGGCCTAGCAAAAACTAGGGACGGATTGAAGTTTCACACTTTTTTCAATGTTTTTTAGTACAAACATAGATTTCTAGAAAAAGAGTATTCTACACAATTTGGCCAGCTATTAAGTAGTTGTATATTTTGTAGCGCCACTGCGATAGAACCAGAAAGGACGAGATGTTATGTTCAGCATAACTATTAAAAGCTGAAGAGTTTTCTTGTTTATCGCCACAAAAACCTAAGGTCCTTATTTTAATTATATATCGCTTTTATATTGGTGAAAAAAATAGATTCTCAGAGATACATGGCAAAGATTTATCGTTTGCTCATCTCGATTTCGAATGAGATTGAGCGAATTACCCAACATTACAGAAAGAACGATTTCTCAATAGCTTGCGGTTGATTTGTTAGTCTAAGAAGCATTTTCCCATGGCAGTCACCATGACAATCAGTGATGTGGCAACGAGACGGGTCGAGACGCCAATCACAGCTTCACTTCGCGAATTCAGAACAAAACAATCACCAATTAGAGCAATGATTATTTCGTTGCTGTTGGTGCAAAGAAGCTGATTTCCTTTCATTCATCGTTCACTAAGATCTCCAATCGGCTACTGTTTGAAGATTGAGATTTTTTTAAGAATATCGTAGAATAGTAGTCGAGCCAACTACTGGGCTCAAGATGAAGAGCGAAACGGCAGCAAACAACAGGAACTAGGAGCATTATCACCGCCACCATTTCCTCAACCGTTCTTCAACAACAAGACACTAACAATGAAGTCAGTATCAAGATTCAGATATTTACGAACAAAGCTTTCAATATCCTTAATCACTATCGCGCGAAAAGTTACTGCTCCAACCTCTGAAGTGCAAAAAAAAGGAATGCGGGAGGTACGACAGCTGATAGGAATGAAAGACACATGACTATCCGTTAATGATAAGGGTGAAGAGTTTGTAGTAATTCATCATTAATTAAATGTCGAGATAACGAAAAAACTTCTTGAAAATGTTCCACTTTATCGCCCGTCATCTAAGAAGGAGTTCAAATGTGGATACCGATGATTGAACCACGAATGATTAAAAATGGCAAGCGATACTGGTTTAAAGCCATCAGTTCCCTCCTAACTAAACATTGATTTGCCAACATGTCCCGTCTTATACTTACCAAAACTCATTAGTATCCAGCGAAGATCTTGCGTTTACCCGTCCGTTATTGTTTAAGGTTAGACCTTTCATTAGCTTGTATACGGGACAATGGATAGAGTAGCGTGGTTTATAATTTTAATGTTTGGACAGTTGTTAAAACACATTCCTGCTTATTTTACGATTACCCAGATGTTTTTGGATCGTCTACGTAACGCGCGTCCCAACAGCGCTTACGTTGTGGAGACAAACTTCGACGTTATCGCTATTTATACAACCTTGTCGTATGACTCCGCAATGTAAGCCATATTCAAACTCCTTATATAAAACGAAGGAGAAATAAACATGTATGGCCTTAAGATAGAGCAGTTAAGAGCATTCTTAAAAAAAATGCTTGAGCTGCTCTATCTTCATATGGTCCAGAAAGTACTACGCTCAAATAAGAGGGTTGGCAATGAGGCAACGACTGGCACCGAGTCTTGCCATTGCGTTTATGTCTAAGGTAGAAGCTCCAGTGACCGATCTTGGGCTGTTATTCTACCGTAGATATATAGATGACTGTTTTGTGTTTTGCTTAACACAAGAGGAACTACTCTCACACGAAAAGGGCGCTTGTTAGAAACATGTTTCGAGCGGCCACCAGCATGTATACAGGAAGAGAGCAGAAGGAAGAATCCCGAAACCTGGCGCGGAAAATAGCCGTTTCCAATGGCTATGAAACTCTAGCTCTTCGGATCAGGTGTATAGGAAAGGCCAAATCCCCAAAAGATAACTCTAGCGATAGTAATGTCCCGTTTATTCTGCCCTTCATCTCAAATGAACTAAGTGCAGCTACATCACTCTGCTTAAGAAAGGCCGGTTCACAGAATTCGGTTAAAATAATCGAAATACCATCGAGTACTCTAAAAAGCCAACTAGTTCGCAATCGTCTGTGTGACCGTTTATGTATAACGCAAAATTGTATAATTTGCCCCAACGGTAGAGAGGGTGATTGCATGAGTGCGGGTGCGATTAATCTGATCTCTTGTAAAGCGTGCGGACGCGATTACGCTGGATAAAAATCGGGAGACCACTCTGCATCCGTATAAAAGAGCACCTAGCCGGTAAACATAAAGGTACTCCACTAGGAACGCATAGGACACAGAGACATAACGGAGAAGATTTTGAAGTAGGGGTTACACCCTCACACAGGAATCAAAAACACAAACGCGCGAAGCCCTAGAGGCATTCTGGGTTAATTCCAGGAATCCGAGAATGAACAGTAAGGGGAATGTCTCATAATCGTGCGTGATAATGGACAGTGTTTAAGACTGTTGTTTTGATGTGAGAGGCACATTACGTTTCCATGTGGACTCCGCGCAGTTGATTTCCACATATTCAGCAAAAGACTCGTAGAAAGCGGTGAGTGCGCGAGGAAGCCATTCTATGTTCAATGTGATTGAAATCTTGGTTTAGCACTTTCTCTGCTTGGTAATGGTAGTGTTTAGCTAGGAAGATTGCTGTCAACTTGACCTCTCCAGGCCCTGAGAAAGGCGAAATTCGCCGGAAAGTCAGCTTGTTCTTGAATAAAAAATAAAATAACAGCTCGTGTTTGCTTAAGAAGAATATGGAGAACAGTAATGGCGGTGAATGGCCAACCAATGATTCCAGAAGTGCGAGTATTTACAGAGATATAGCGTGGTCGTCACTAGCAGAGGAGCTAGCAGCGTACTGCCAGTGGATTGAAGCAGATTTCTCTCACTGAAGAGTCCCAAAGAAAGTGTAGTTTAGCTGGTGCTAAAAACAGACGGCGAAAACATATGTCAGCGTATTCGAAACAGAAGCATTGTGAAGAGCTATAAAACCTGCTTGCTTCGATGAAATTGAGCGGAAGTGATCAACATATCTTATGATACTTAATGACCCTCCCAGTGCCCACGACACAAGAAACATCCGCTGTACTGAGCTGTTCAACACTTAGTTGCCAAGGACAGGAAAAATTCGTCAACGATTTGGATGATGCTGTACATTATAATATATTATCGGTGAGAAATATAAAGATGAAAGTGGAAAAACATCGTATAATGTCCAAAAGACTGACTAATAGTCTCTGCCAATATACCTGAGACCGATGTACGGAGCCTACGATCATGAGTGGCGTCGTAGTGAAACTATTCATCTCGTTCTACTCCCTGAATAGTACCTCTTTCTGAACAACTGTGCTACGCATATTTCGCTCGTCCAAGTCGCTTCTTATTATATCCTAAATGAACCATGCATCTGTTGCAGATCGATACGTTCTAAAAGTCATAGCGATCCAACCAGACACTAGATCCAGTCCATATAGCCGATATTAAAATGGTGGCTACTTGATCATTACTTCATAGGACCACGTTTTTCATCTCTTCTGCACCATTTCCAGCATAGAAAATATTTAGATGAATGGGTGAGACTTGTCGTGGTTGTGTAATAAAGGCAAAGTTGATTTGTTGTTTGAGCGACGAAAAAAAAAGAACTCACAAAATGAAATCCTAACTTTTCCACATGGCCAAACATGGCATGGCATCCATTTTATGCAACTTCTTTCGAGAAATGCATATTTTATTCACTCGTGCTCAAACATCCAGCCAAATCGGAAACGTCATTTAACACATGAATATCCAAATGACTTGGTACGATTTTGAGGAGAGTACAAAACACAAAATAAACAAACAACAAAGCGATGACCGTGAAGAGGCGGAAATTGAGTTTTTAAGATCCATCCACCACACAACTTCTAAGCAACACACTTCACTAAAAGAGAGAACATTCAACAAAAAATTAACATGAAGAAAAAGAAAAAAGAGAAGCTCATTCTCAACTAGAAATCTGCTATTTATTTACACTTTAAAGCAAGACCAGCATACAATTTCATTGAAGTGAGAAGAGTGAAAGAATTTGAGAAAAAAAAATGTTGACTTTTTTATGTACTGCCCATTACAATTTTTCACTACAGATTTTTCTATTTAAACTAGCTGAGAGATAGGCGAAGCGAAGGATTCGCATAGTGTGATGGTGAACGTGTTAGCCCCCGGAAACGATAATGGCGCAACAGAAAATTAGACTTCATTTGGAATTTTTGAATGCCTGCTTTCGTCAAATCATAAAGAATTGTGGTGGCACCCCTACTTCCTTCACTTCTCTGACAATTTGCAGGTTGGGAGAGACTTTCTCTCCTAGGGGCGTCGAAAGCCGTGGTGGGACTTTGCCAATTCGTTTACACTTGTCAGTTTATGATACGTGGATTCGAAAAGGTGGACACGGTTTCGGAGATTCTTTGTTTTCCACACGATATCTCCGGTGCATTTAAAGTTTTTCAAGCTATTCGCTTCAGTAGATAGACATGTAAAATAAAATAAATAGGCAAGTAAACATAACGGCTGTTTTATCAAACCAAATGTACTGGGTATATAGAGCAAATTTCTTCGAAAGGGAATTGAAACAATAACAATTTTCTTGATATATTAAATATGCCAACAGTATCGATCTCATTTCCTAACCGATCACTATCAGAATCGTCTTGATAATAGTCGTCGTTCAAATTCGCTTGTCATCCTTGTCTGGACTTTCGCAATTCCTAAATATTCATAGCATCATCGTTGGCATTTACCGGTGCACATCAACATCTATAAACTATTGTGGCTCCGAATGCTGGAGTATGAGCTGTTTTCACAAAAACAGATAATCGACGATGGCTAATCAGCAAGCAAGCGACCTTCTGTATTAAAGAGACATCATCTGTGATGTTGCTTCATTCCTACAATGTTCCGCTTCAGCAGACACGACTCAGTGTCGGTAAAATAAAAAAGGATGAAGCTCTCGGCCTTGATCAATCCCTGAGGGATGCGCCATGCATTCGACTTCATTAAGTATCGTTGGAGGTGATTGGATGCATATCTGGCTTTTACAATGGCTCGCGGTGGCCTGCCGATGTATCGAGGCTGTGCTGCTATCCTCCCAGACAAGTCTGGTATCAGTTTGCCGAGCCCGGAGGGAAGGAAGGCTTGGTGGGCCATGGGTGCATTTCACGTGCGCGCCGCAGTGGCGCCTCCAATCACTGAGCCACACGCGCCCTCAGTGTCGGTAACAAAACATAACTGGTTACAGGAAACAACTGCTGTCGACACATTCCTCCAGTGACAGGAGCACTGAAGAAGGCAATGTGGAGTAAATGTTAGCCGAATAAAGGTTTTATAAGATGTAAGTTTTATAACTCATATAAACTTAATAATGTGCAAATCGATGTATTCGGCTTCTACATCGCCCTTAAGCGGTCGGTTACTTTTTCATTCCTAGTTTCGTTTCTAATTTCGGTTCTAACATCTCTCCGAATCAACTGGTAGGAAGACCGAGCGAAGACCTAGATACGCTTTTGCAAGATTACGTCAGGTCTCCAAGGCAGGCCAAGTTGCACGACCAGCAATAAGCCAGCTTCAGTACCCCACACACTGGGTGTTGCCGTCTATGACGTCAGGCGGTGATGCGACCGGTGAGAGGCTAGGAAATCTCGGGTTACGCAGGACGTCATTGGAACCTGATCTGATGCACACACTCACGACACGCCATTTAGATTGCTTCTTACTATGCACGTATAATGCCAGAACACTCTCCACAGACACCGATCTTCACGCCCTTCTTGTACGCGCAGATCGCATTAAATTTCATGTGATCGCATTACAAAAAACAAAAATCAAGAAGACCGACATACGCCAACTAAACAATGGACCCCTCATGATCCGTGGAGAAAAGGTCCCGTCACGAGATGTCGGCGGCGTAGGCTCTGTCGTCCACCCGTCCATTGTCCATCTCGTCGACTCATACGAGATCCTTTCTCCTCCCATAGCCGTCCTCCGTCTTCAACTGTCGCATCACAAGAGGATCACTATCATCGACTGCTACTCACCGACCGACGCAGCCGATGAGTACGAATTAACTGCGTTCTACTGTCAGTTGGAGGAAGTCATCCGCAATCACAAAGCATATCATAAATTTGTTGTCAGAGACTTCAGGGCCAGAAGGGGAAAAGCCAACGGGAGCGAATACATGATCGGAAATTTTAGAGTAAAAGAAAGAAATGAGGAAAAAAAGGAAGAGAATGGTATCACCAAAACTTGTCACTATGATATGGAATTAATAATAGAAACGTTCTACACCAACCTTTTCCGTTCCACAGGCCCGTCCCGGACCCCAATATCCCCGCTGGAGAAAAATCACTTGGAATTCTTCCGCTGGAGGTTCGATTTGCGATAGAAAGCATGAAAAGAGGCATAGCTCCAGGAGCCGATAATATCACCGCCAATTTCCTCAGAGCTGGAAGCCACAATTTATATGTACCGAGACCGATCTATCCCACTTTCATCGATATGAAGAGAGCTTTTATTTATCAAAGGTAGAA